>CATIWR010009625.1:0-21446 GCA_949677035.1 Omphalea diandra
ACTTACATAGTCAATTGTTATACTTGCGATGTATCTTGATGATATTTGATTATGGATTATGCCATGAGAATTTGATTATTGTTTTATTCACTGAGTCGCGACTCACCAAATCACAATTATTTTTTAGATACTGAAGTATAGACTTTGGACACTTTGGTACATAAAGTTTTGCATAAAGACACATGGAACACAGGTCGTCGGCTGAATTTCAACTCTCTCTCCTTGCGTCATGTACATACATTTGATAGGAAGTAGTTATGGTCACCGGTCCTAACGTTAGTTAACACATGTACATTAAATACATATGGGATTATATATGTATGATGAATAAACCTTAATGTGTAGGCATTTTCGAACATGAAATGCCATGATTTGCAACTGAAGATGATAGTTACAGTTGGTGGTATCAGAGGGTTCAAGCACACGCGGGGCAGACGTGCAAATCCCGGTGTGTATGACATCGCGGGGCCGACGGGCAAATCCTGAATGTTGAGTGCTCTAATAGGTACCAGCTGTACCCACGTTATGATGTTGCAATTTGTGGTATCAAAGTTGATTTACAAATGAGAATAATAGATGTCACAGTTATTGGTTGGACAAATGAATTTAGATGTTACAGTTTTGGTATCAGAGAGGGCTCAAGCATACGTGGGGCAGACATGCAAATCCCGGTGTGTATGACATGGCGGGGCCGATGGGCAAATCCCGGATGTTGAGTGCTTTAATAGGTATTGATTGTAGCATTACAGATTGTGGTAGAAAAAAAATGCTAACATTCAGTGGTATCAATGGTTGTTACATTTATTGGTAAACGCAATTGGTCATTACATTTATTGGTATCAGAGCAAATATGAATACCGTCATTACACTTAAAGAAAAAGGGAAGTTTAAATAGTAGCTTAGGAAGTGTTGTGGGGTTTTTACATAGACCTACAAAGATATGTTGCCAAGCACAAGATTCCTACTTATCCTTACATGAGACCAATAAAGTAGAAGCTTACGAGAATGTAATTAGAATGGGCATAATTAGTGAAAGAAGAAGTAGCTAAGTAATTTATAGCCAAGTTCTTAAAGGTGGTTGACTATCTTGAATGACTAGCCATCATAATATTTATACCTAAGAAAGAAGGACAAGTAAGAAAGTGTGTGAAATATAGAGATTTGAATAAGGCCTACCCCAAGAATGACTTCTTTTGCCTCACATTGATGTCTTAGTAGACAATGCTATAATGTGTGCCATGTATTCCTTATTGTAGAGGTTGGACTACTACAAGCTCAGGCTTAATCCTAAGGTATGTGTTTGAGATTACCTCAGGCAAGTTCTTATAACATACAATAAGCGAGAAGGGAATTAAAGCATGTTAAACCTAGCTTATGAAAATGGTGAACCTAGCTTGTTTTGATGATTACAAACACATCTAAAAGCTAACCCTTGTCCAAGTGTCCATATAAAATCCTACAGGTACATCAATTTATTAAAGAAAAATGTTTGGAGAATGAGTTATAGTGAAAACTCTTAAGTATTGAACTCTAATAGGGGTTGTCATATTTCAACAGGCGTTGTGACTCCAGTAACAAGCATTGAAGGATCTTAATAGTCGTTGTGGCTCCAGTAATAGACATTGAAGGATTTTAACAGGTGTTGAAATGACAAATAAATTGAGTGAAGTCTTTTAAACCTCTCAACCAATGTTTTCCTCACGCAAAATAAGTGTTGGATGACTCAATCACTTGAGCTATGTAAGTCTCTTCATAATGAGCATTGCAATTTTGCAATGGGTGTGGTTCTTGAAATCTCAACAAGGTGTTGCATTTATGCAATAGGTGTTGGACCTAGTGACATGATTTGAGCAAAATTCTCAAGATCTCAATATCGGCATTGGATTCTACCAACGAGCATTGGAAAAATTCCTAAGGTAGACCTAAGATCTTTGCATTGTCTAACGAGACACTCTTAAATATGCAATAGGCATTGAGATCAATTTCAATGGGTATTGGAGGTTTGCCAATAACCATTGAAGTACTATTAAAATCTTGAAAATCAGAGCATCAAGTTCACATCCCCTCAGAAATTTGCTATGGGCCTTATTTATATCTCAATAGGAGTTAAAGTTGAATTCCAATAGGCATTGAGAATTTCCAACAGCTGTTGAATAATTATGAAATAAATAATTGAGAAAGTTAGAAGAGGAGCATTTAGGCAAATCTCTATCTAACAGCTAGTTCCAACAGGTATTTTAATAGTACTAATGACTAATGAAGTTGTATTCCATTGTAAATCACCTTATTGATGATTGAACAACAAGCATTGAGAATGTCCAACAGGCGTTGAGTGTCTACTCTAGTGGCATGAAATGATAACCTTCTTTCTGATGGCTAGTTCTATGTTTTTGCATATAAAAGGACCATCTCACAATAAAAACAAATAAGAGAAAACATTCCAAAAGTGAGTATTACGATAGTGAAAGATATCTTTGAATAAAAAGGGTGAAACAAGAGTGATCAATATTACAAGAGATGATCACTATCAAAGCTTGTAAAAGTTATCTTCAAAAATAGAGTTTGAAGAAAAAGCTTTTAGAATTCTTTCAAAACTCTCAACCAAATCAAGCATACCTTATGAGTATATTCTGAATTATTTATAACTTCAGTGAGAAACGTTTTCTCAACTTTTTAAGTTGTAATTTCATTTGAGAAAATCTTTGGTTAGGAGATCTAAAACCATACTCTATGAAAGGTTTAAGGTAGTACCTGTAAACTGCTTTAGGAAAATGGTCTTATTAGTACCCATAAATCTACTTGTAACAACATGGTAGTGCTTGAAAACTACTATTGTAAAGGTAGTTGATAACACCTGTAAGCAATCTAAATAGTAAAAGGCTTTAGTGGGAATACTAGATGAGGTCAACATAGGCAAATTGTGTTAAACCTCTATAAATTGATTATCTTGATTCTTCACTATTTTCACACTTGTTCTTATTTGTTTTTACTTGTCATTGCCCTATTCAACACCTTTTTTATGGTTCTAAAGAACAATAATTGGTATCAGAGCTAGTCTCTTCTTCAAAACTTAAGTGCTCAGAGTAAAGATCATGGTAAGCCACGTAGATTCACAATTAGTCCATAAGCCACCTTTCTTTAAAATAGACGACTACAGGTACTAGAAAAATTACATGGAGATCTTTCTGGACAGTGAAACCATAGAACTATGGGACATTATAAAAGAAGGAAGAGAAGTTCCAACAAAACTATTGGAGATGTTCTAGTTCCTAAGCCCAATAATGAATGGACATCTGAAGAGAACAAATTTGAAAAATGAACGAGTAATGCATGTTCGCTTCTGTACAATCCAAAAATCTCAATATGCTAAGTTGCAAATGTGTATCTTAGCAAAAGAAATATGGGACATATTGCAAACTCAGCATGAAGGAACCAATGAGGTCAAGAAGAAAATGATATAAATGCACACATACATACATAAAACATTTGTATATCAGCCTAATGAAACCATCATTAAGATGTACAATAGGTTTATTGACATAGTAGGTACTCTTAAAACTCTTAGGAAGTCCTGCTCTAATGAGGACAAGGTAGCAAAGATTTTGATAACACTTCCTAAAGATAGGTGAGAAGCCAAGAAGACAATAATAAAGGAAGCAAAAAAGCTAAAAACCCTACAACTAGATGAGCTTATAGGAGAAAGAAAGATTTGGCATTAAAAGCTAAAGAGGTATGAGCTGAATCCCCATTTACTTCTTATTTGCTAACATCTTCTTCTTTTAGTGATGATGATGAAGATAATAGTAAAGATGAACATCTCGCCCTCATCACGAATAAAAGTAAAGAGATTTCTATTAAATCAAAAGAACAAAAGGGTTATGAAATATAAGAAGTAAAGTAGCAAGAGTCAACTTAGTTGCTATGGATGCAATGAGAGAGGGCACATAAAGACAGATTATCCCAAATTGAAAAAGAGCAAACCTTTTGCCAGGAAACACATCTCCAAGAAAGAAAAAGAAGTGTATAAAGCTACTTAGGATGACACTAGTGACTCTAAACTAGATGAAGAGGAAACTAGAACGGAGTTGGCCAACCTTTATCTAATGACAACTAAAGAAAAATTAGATGAGTCCTTAAGTGAGCATTCTTTTAGCAATGATAACGACAGTGATAGTGACCATAAGGTAAATCCATTTGATTGTTACTCTAGAAATGATTTGTATTATATTATTACCAAGCTCACCTTGAAAGTTAAGACTTTCAAATCTAGCATCTTCTTTCTGAAGAAAGAGAACAAATCCTTAAAAGATTGTGCTAAGCGTTAAGAGACTCTGGTTAAGGAGGTTGAATCTCTCATAGCTAAGAATTCTAAGCTTAAGGATAGCCTTAGCAAATTCACGAAAGGAAAGGATAAATTAGACTCCATCTTTGAGATTCAAAGGAGCTCATCCATTAAGCATGGATTATGATATAATGCCTCTATTTCTACTAGTCCTTATACTTCCAAAACACTCTCTATTAAAGCTAAGGAAGTGAGTATACCTAACCCAATTAGAATGCCAAAAATTCTCAAAAAGGGAAATGTCAAGATAAATGGCACAAATGATAAGTCACAACATGTTCACACACAACTAGGACATGCTCCTCCTAGAGCAAATTATCCTTATATGTATCATTCATACAAGCCAAAGAGGTAAAGTGTCCAAAGGCATAGAAATTAAAATAACCATGGATACAAATACACACCACACGATAGAATTCTTCATATGAGAAACATTCCTAAAAATATGGCTCAAAGGAATTACAAGTCTCACAAACACTTTATGCATGTTCCACCTAGAAATAGGATAGTGGCTCACTTTGATGGTGACTATTTTTACTATGGTATTTATGGCCACATTACATATCACTACCATTCTAAAAGGCATGATAAGCAAATGGCAAGAGCTAACCCCCTAAGACCTAATAAGATTTAAGTACCTAAGACTTAATTCTCTTTGTTTTATAGATGTGCTTGAAATCCTAAGTTGAAGAGCAAGAGTAGTATCTTGATAGTGGGTGTTCAAAGCACATGATAGTAGAAAGGAAGTTCTTTACACAATTAAAGAAGACTGAAGGACTTTAAAATGTATCTTTTAAAGATAATAGAAAATCCAAAATCATTAGCTTAAGTAAAATTGGTAAGGATGTTGACTCACCTATCCTTGATAAAATACTGTTTGTTGATAGACTCAAACACAATCTGCTGAGTGTAAGTCAGCTTTGTGACAAAGGCCTTAGAGTTATGTTTGAGCCATAAGCATGCTATGTGTTAAGGATGAATGACAATAAAATTTTGTTCATTGGTGGAAGAATTTGTAATATTTATGTCAATGATTATTAAACATAATGCAAAGTGTCTAGTCTATAAAGTGGATGAAGGTAAAACTTGGCATACGAGGCTAAGACATGCTAACATGGAACTTTTAAATAAGCTAAAAAGAAGAAACTTGGTTAAAGGTCTATTTGAAAACAAGTTCACAAAGAAAGGAGTTTATGAAGCATGTCAAAAAGAAAAATAAGTCAAATCTTCATTCAACACCAATAACAAGGTAAGTTCTTTGAGGCCTTTGCAATTGCATCATATGGATTTGTTTGGACCTACTAGAGTATCTAGCTTAGGAGGCATGCATTATGTATTTGTCATAATAGATGATTACTCCATATACATTTGGGTGTTGTTCCTCCCTCACAAGGGTTCTTGTTTTGATGGTTATAAGACCTTTGCTAAGAGAATTCAAGACCAAAAGGATTTAAAAATGTCTTTTATTAGAAGTGACCATGAATGAGAGTTTGAAAATGTTAAGTTTCATAGCTTTTGTGATGAGTATGGTATCTCACATAACTTTTCAACTTCTAGAACACCACAATAGAATGGTGTGTTAGAAAGGAAAAATAAAGCTCTTCAAGAAATGGTTAAGACTATGTTAAATGATTATAATATTCCTAAGTATTTTTAGGCTAAAGCTATTAACACTTCATGTTATGTCTTAAATAGAGTCTTAGTGAGACCTTTGTTAAAGAAAACTCCCTATGAGTAATGGAACAATAAGAAGCCTAAGATTGCATATTTTAGAGTTATTAGTTGTAAGTTTTTTATTCTAAATGTTAGTGAATAAGAAAAGAGTGGATGTATGAGTGATTTTGGTGTCACCAAAGACAGAGTTATTCCTTATGGCCAAAAAGCTAGACTTTAAGGTAACTAACAATATGGCAGAGGACAAAGCTTACACATTTGAGTTGAAATTGCTAGTCTAAATAAAGGTTACAATGGCGAATGTGTTTAAAGATTCTTCACTAATCATTTCTCAGGTGATATATGAGTGGGAGTTAAAGGAAAAATGTTTGAGGCTACACTTGAAGCACTTGAAGAAGTTAAGCAAGAACTTTCAAATGGTTATGTTTCATCGCCGCCTGTAAGAAAAGAACATAGTGGCTGATACTTTGGCTAACTTTGGTTTCCATTTGGGATGGACTTGAGAGGATGTCAATGAAACATTTGGTCAAACTCAATTCCAAAGCACCATTCCATGTTAAAGAGACAGTGATGCAGATGTTTGTGAAAAACTGTGGTACTATGGCATGCATAGGTATTTAGATAATGACAAATACCCTAAAGGGACAATAAAGGACAAAGATGTTGTTTAAAGGTTAGTGTGCAATTTATGTTTTATGAGGACATGGTGTATAAGCAAATGTCAAATAGAGTTCATTTGAGTTACTTGACAATGAAAGAAGCTAGTAGGGTCATAAAAGAAATACATATAGGGTTTTATGGTCCCTATATGAATGCGATAGTTTTGGCAAAAAAAAAAAAATCTCAAGGACGGGATACTATTGGATGACAATGGAATAAGATTTAACTAAATCATAAAAAGTTATCACAAGTGCTAGGTTCATGATAGCCTTAATCACTTGCCACTAATAAAATTGTAAAACCTAACTTCAACTTGGCCAATTACATTGTGGGCATTGATGTGATTGTAAAATCAAACTAGCTTCAACAGAAAGCATAAGTGCATTATAGTGGTAGTTAACTACTTTTCAAAATGGGTGGAAGCTAAGTCTTTCGAAAAGCTAGGGGAAAAATATATGACCCGATTCATATAAAAAAACCTTATCTCTCATTATGGTGTGCAACATCACATTGTAATAGATAATGGCATACATTTTTAGGCAAAAAGTCATGACAGATTTAGGGAAGTATGGGATGACTCATCACAAGTCCTTACCGTACAATTGATAAGCACCCAGAATAATTGAGGCAATAAATAAGAATGTCAAGAATATCCTAACTAAGATGGTAAAAACTATAAGGATTAGGCAAAAAAATTACCTTTTGTATTATAGGGATACTGAAACACAGCCAGAACGTCGACAGGAATGACATCGTACTCTTTAGTGTATGGATGAAGGAAGTGTTGCTAGTAAAAGTGAAAATGAAATCTCTTAACATGTTGGTTGAAATGAAGATTCTCGAGTATTAATAGGTTAGAAGTCGATATGACCAGCTAGCTCTGTTGGATGAGAATAGACTAAAAGCCATGTGCCAAGTTAAGATGTCACGCACCCTTAATAAAAGGGTTATGATGAGCATGATAAAGGTTGGTGACTTTGTGCTAAAGGTAATGCGATTGCAAACTGACGATCTTAAGGGAAATTCAAGTCGAATTAAGAAGGCCCATATACGGTCAAATAGATATATTTAGGTGGAGTTATGAAGCCGTTAAACATGGATGGGAATGAGTTCTCTAAGTTGGTAAACTTAGATAGGTTAAAGAAGTAATTTGCATGAGAAAGTGAAAAATAAGAAAAAGCCTGTTAAGTTAAAAACCCAAATAGTGACATTGGTAAAAATTAGGTCATAAAAATAAAAATAAAAATAAAAAATGAAATTAAAATAGATAAATAAGCTTACTAAGTTGGAAACTCAAAAGGGTGGCTTGAGTAAAAATTAAGGCATAAAAAATATATATATATAAAGGAAAAGATAAGGAAGTGCAAATAAACATTGGGGAAATGATAGTAAGACATTAAAGGGTATTGGTTAGAAAAGGAGACAACGATAAAAAGATAAGGGATGAAGGACAAAGAGCCATCCCGTCAAAGGCATTGATTGAGACAATAGGATGATCTGGTGTGCCATTACTAAAAGTAGTAATCATAAATATTCAAATTGTAATGATCAGTTACATGTATACATTAGAAGGAAATACATTTGCATAACAAAAGTAATCCTTGTCAAACATTTCTTGGAGCTAAATGAAATATAAGAAGCTCTTTCTTCACATACTCATTATTGTTATGGATGCTTTGATGAGATTAGAAAAGCCTAATGTCTCTAACTACCACATAACTAAGCCTTGAAGTCATAATTATTAGAGGTAGAGGCTTTAGTGGGAAAGATATGATAAATATAGTGATTGGCCTATATGGCCTCCACCTTATCCAAGAAAATGCTAGTAATAAATAGGTCCCTCTATAAAAGAAGAAAGATAGCCCACTATATCTTTCTTAGCTTTGAACTATTGGCAAAATCTGGCTGGGTCATAAAAGTACTAGATGTCAAAGCCTGAATGATCACATGCCTTTCATAAGTCCTTAGTGTGACTTCAGTCAATCTCCACTAGGGATAAGTCTATCGGATGCCAAAATATGGAATACAGGACAACCACTTAGACCATTTTGTTATAGTAGAAGCATGTCTTAACATATGGTGGTTTGAATAGTATTGTGAGAAAATAACATTTTGCTTATTAGGTTGAAAACTTATAATAGTGGCCTAAGCAAAAATGAGTAGCCAATTAGATTGGAAACCAGCAAAGGTAGTTTAAGCAAAAATTAAGGATGGAAAAAAACAAGAGAAAAGGAAGAAAGAGGAAAATAAAAAGAAAAATGAAAAATAAAAGGCTACAAGACAAACTCATAATTGAAGTAACAACAAACTACTAGTGAAAGATTCATTGACCTTTAAAGATACCCTCTATAGGTTTACAATGGTCTCGTCAAGAATCATAGGAAGTAGGATTTTTCCTAAATCAATCTCTTCAATAAGTGGCATAACTTGGAGTTCGATCTCCCTATTATCCCTCCACAACATAAATTCCCCCGTTAGGATAATCACTAAGGTACGAGATTGAGTAGCCCTAGCACAACCCTTTGAAGGGTTTGTAGTAAGAAAAGGGATGTAAGGATCATCTCTTCTTCTAAGGTGTATATGGGTACCTCATCATAAAACAAATCAAATAACTCCATCTTCAAGGTATGTGGGTAATCCAAGTGCATTAGTGTAATCCAATCAGCACTAATGATATGACTACCAAGAATGACATCAAACTCCTATAGCAGAGGGGAAATCTCAATCTCTTTAAAGTGAAAAGATTTTAGAAGTTACAAGCCACTCACAGGAAATCAATATTGTGTTGAATAGAAGAAAGATAATGGAGAGCTCTAAAACCCATCCAAGGAATATCATACCAATTTGGGGAGAAGAAAGACTTCAAAATGCTTTTGCCATAGTGGAAAAATATGAAAATAGTATATGTGGCACTAAAATTGAGAATAAGGTTTTTTTAAAGGAAGGACAAGGTGAATAATGCTTGATAGTTGGGAACAGTTAAATTGGTTATGTAAACCATCAGAGTTGTCTGTATAGATAAGTATTCATATGTATAAATAACTTACTGATCTATACAAATAACTTTTCCTATAATTTTGTATAATAGAGTCTCCTTTGTATTTCTAGCATTTGGATAATCTTAAACCTATTTAAAAGAGCATATATATACACAAATAGGGAAGTTTAATACACTATTCATTCATATTATGCATAAAGCATTAGAATAGCAAACATGCATCTATTATGGCAAAAATGATAAAGTGAGACAAAAGTAGGCATTTTAACCCTAAAAATGCCCTAAATCTCCTAAAGTATAAAAAAAATGGTATCAAAAGGGCTCAAAACATGGCAAATAGTTGTCCTACAATGCCAATCAAAGTACCAAAAGTGTCTTATAATTCATATAATAGGAAAAAGAAAATAAGCCTAAGGGATAATAGGAAGTGGGCAATTCTATATAGCCAAGTCCTCGTCATCATCTTCCTTATTATACTAGTCCCTATAGGTCTCAGGCTCAGTGGGCATCAAATGCTTCATGCTCACTTGGAGCTCTACAAGCTCATTACATGCCTCACAATCTTTTGGTTCTACCATTAATATGCCTCTTACAATCAACACGAGGTTTGGAAGGTTAGGATACATGCACACAAACACAAACATAATCATGCATACATCAAGTACATTTTTATTAACCTATATTTAATGAGTCTACTATATCAATATGCTTTTAAGCACAACAATGAGGTTGAACATATGCTTAGCCTAGATGTGGGGAATTTACAAACAGGAAGCAACCTTAGCGAGCATGATGGAAAATAAGTAATGTGAAGTAGAAAACATAAAAGAATACTTAAATGGGTTATGCCAATAAGCTTAAATGAGCATGATGACTGGGTGATATCCAAGGCCATCATGGAGCCATTCAGGGAAGAGATACACATCTCTACAAGGCTATCAGGAAATGGGTCTAATTATATCACTATCAACTTTAAGCTTGATTCTTTCATATAAGCCTATTTACAGCTATTGACCTTCGATGTAGGCACTATGGATCTTTGCTCCGAGTGGGCTATACCATGCGCACTGCACAACAACACCATCATTACATGTGCCTCATACTTTGAGAATGTCTAGATGTGTGCCTTAGACATTGGAAGCATACCCACTAGCGATTATGCCATCGATATGTGGTATCTCACCATCCCTATGACCACTTGCTAGAGTAATACCCACTCTTTTAAGTACCACTCCTTAATGGAGGGCCCCACTATTAATTGACTTTCATAGGAGCACTTCTCTACATTCACTACCTCATGCTACTGCCTACCCATCGATCCTCTCGAATCTAGGTAGAACTGCAATGAAAAAACAAACCATTTTAAATATTCTACCAAATTCACTAACATTAAAAAACTATTAGTTTAATTTTTATTTGATAGGATAAACATATTTAAGCCATTTATAGCCTATTTAGGTGATTGCAGATCTTTAATGATTTCTCACAATGATGTGTGACGCTTTAATGCATAAAGTGAGGATATCAAATCTCCATGCCATCCAAGGGGTTGCCACCCTCCAAAAACCTTAACTCTATAGCCTAAGCCTACTAAAGACATACCACTAATAAAATAAAAGTGATAATAAATAGAAATAAAGGAAATATAGGTGAAACAATGCCTACCTCAAGGACCTACTATTAGTTGGTTATATATGACAACCCATGGCAGCACCAATCTAAGTAGTAGTATAGATGGGCTATTGTCTTCGAACCCTAATCAAAATGGCATGCCAATCTAAGATCTTCAAGGACTAGCAACAAATAAATCTCTACAGTATCTCTAGGGTTGGAGAATAGAGTCTCCATCAAGCTATAAAGGAGAAAGTAGTAAGATGCATGGTTAATCTACTATGAGAAGCTCCCAATGATCATAAGGGGAATGCTTTTCTTTAGGCTTAAACACTCAAAGGTGATGTTTCCCTTTATATTAGAAACACATCTAAGTAGTTAACAAATGTAATTTATTTAAGGCACTACATGGTTAAATGCTATCATTAATTGATAACATGATTCCTGAGCAATGAATCCACATCATATATATAAAGTCGCTCAACTTAAAAGTTAACTCACTAGTTTAAGGTAAATGGAAGGTGTGGGTGGTATTCATCTATATCTCAATAAGCACCTATAAAGCAATTGCATCATTATAGGGAAGCTAGTCCAATAACATCCTCAACAATGAAAAGAGCCTCGTCTCACCAGTGCAGGCAATTGCTTGAACAAAGTGTTGGCAGGCATGATTGCCCCACTTTCCTTGCTGAAGGAGATGTCACCCTAAAGAAGGAAAAAATGAGTCATAATAACATTATATGAATAAAAAAGAGACAATTGTGACTAATAACACAAAAAAACTTAAAGTAGACAACAACAACAAAAATAGGTCATGCCAGAAAGCAAAAAATTGAAATCATAGTGATAAAACATCTCAAGTATATGTAATATACATAAAATAAACTAACAAGCTAACTTTTTACATTTTTACATGCAAAAAAGCGACAAAACACAAATTAAGTCCCAAAAATGTTGAAAATCGAATTGTGCTTTAGGTTTAAAGATCACAAAAATACAATAGCTTAAGCCAAAAGCCAAAAATTGAAGGTCACAAACTTCAGGAATGTATATTATATACGGGCTCTTTCAAAAAGCAAATTTCTCATGTTTCACACAAGTATATTCAATATGAAAACTAAATTCAAAAAATATAAAAGAACATAATTATGTGTGAAGTTCTAAACGAATATCATAAGGAAAGCTTTAAGGTATGTATGAAATCAAATCAAATAAATTTTTTAAACTAATCTCAATTTTCTATTAATGTAGGAAATAAACAATGAAACTTAATAAATGGTGAACATGTACAACAAAAAAACATCAAATTTACAAGCATCATAGACATTAATTCACAAAAATAGATAAAATTATGAAAAAATAAGTTAATCCATAAAATTTTATAAAAATCCATAAAACCTTCAAAATCAATCCATAAACAATCCATAATTTATAAGTTCACAAAGTTCGATGAGATTTAATAGAATTTCAATAAATTCCCAAAAATAAACTTATTAAGTCCTACAGGTGTGCATTCTAATCTTCTAAGATTATTTTGCAACTAATTCAAATAATTTTAATGTACAAAAATCAAAGTAGTATGGACATGTAAATCAATGCAACATTCAAATAGATAATTAGAAAACAATATTAAAATTCTCACAAATGAGTGTCTTACAAGCTAATCTAATTTTTAAAACTAACATAATGTTCACATGCAGATCAAGGTTTATGATGATACTTAAAATTCAAAAGTGCTAAAAGAAAATCGAAGAAGAATAAATAAATAAATAAATAAGGATCAGAGATACCTACCATGTTAGAAATAGCGCTGATTAGATGTGAGTAGAGATCATACATAGCGTGTGCCTGCCTACCTAGCTCAAGACCCTTCAGGCATGTCTTAGGAAGGACACAGTTAAGGGATAACATTGAATCAAAGTCGTGACCTATGATAAGGATCATCATATCATACGAAAGGTCATCTCCCTCAAGGAAGTTAGTTAGAGTGTCATGAAAGTCATGCATGTGAGCATCAAAGTGTGCTATTAAAAATTCAAGTTAAAGGAGCCTAAAATATCTAAGTTTAGAGAATTTTAGAGAGGGAGAGAAGAGGAGAAAATGAGAAGAATGAGGCTTAGGGCAGTTGAAAGGCTTATATACTACAAGTTGTTTATACAAATAATGTCTTGTATGTATAGATAACTATTATCCCTTTAAATTCTTGAAATGTTAGTATTCCTTTACATTTCTAAATTATATGTTTGTATAGATAATTACTTGTCTACATGGACCTTTAAATAGCCCTGACAAAGGAAAGAAAGATAAGAGAAAAGAAAAAGGGGACCGCAACTCAAGGGCAACCACTTTTGATCAAATTTAGTAAAATGGCCAAAATATCCTTATCATGCCATAACCCATAATACATCAATAACAACCTTATATGACCACCAAAACACCTATTTAAATGTTAAAACCACCCTTAGAATAAAAAATTACCTATAAATGAACAACTCAAATGGCCATCAATATCTTCACTCTTAATTGGTTTCCAAAATATAAAATTTCTTTTAATACATGACAAAAGGGTTGTTGTAAGTATCAGATTTTAGACCTCTAAATGTAAAGCTTGATGATGAAAATCACTAAATTAATTTCGCATAATGGATAAGGAATTACTAAAGGAAAAGATAAAAAGCCTTAGGAAACTATGGAGAAGCTCAAAACTAAAAGCTCAAGACTAAATCTAAAGTTACCAAACAAGGTTAATGGGTTGTACAACCCATACACTAGGGCTGTGCAGTGATGAATAAGGTTACATAACCCACCTTAAAATCCTAATCCTCATAATGTTTTAGAACTAGACCCATTTAATTCTCCTATAGGGATGTGCAACCTTGACATATAGATGTATAACCCATACTTAGCTATACAACCCAAGTGCAAAAACTAACTTCATCTCTCTCTCTGTGATTGGATGCATCCATGGTATGACCAAAACCATTGTAAGGTCTGGTGCATTGACCTAACACTTATAAATACCCCTCCCATTTGAAGAGGAAGAGGAGGATTAGAAACCTTAAGGTTACTCTACTAAAATTACTTCTCAAAGCATGCTTAACACAAAAACCTTAAACCCTAACCCACTCTAATTACTCCTAAAGCTAGAATTAGGCCTAATCTCTTTATTTTTATGCATTCACTAAGCATGTTAGAGGATATTAGACCCATTATGTGCCTCTGAGGGGAAAGATATCACCAAAAAGTGTACAAGACTCCCCCAACTCCCTTTTATTCTTCTCATTTTTTTATTATTCTATTTTCTAAAATCTAAAAAAAGGGTTGTACAACCTTCATTATAGGTTGTACAACCCTTAGTCTAGGCTTTACAGCCTTAATATTGGGTTCTATAACCAAGTTTGCTTGATAGGCAATTTTTTGCAAAGTTTATTTTCTTCTTATCTTTTAGAATTTTTTCCTTTTGAAGCACTTTTTTTTATGATATTTGATGGCTCTAATGGCAGAATATGGTAAGGTCTAATGACCTAGGACCCTTATTCACTTCAAAAATGGAGTCTTGGTTATGTTTCATATGATTTTGGTTGCTTATCATACTTAAAATCCTTTGGGATCTTTCGTTTGATTTTAAGAAGATGTTTTGATTTTGTTTTAATAATCTTAGGGCCATGTTCAAGTGAGGAACTTAGGGTTCCATTGACCTTGAAAGCTCACCCTACGTTGGAAGTTTATGTGTTAACCATATGAATAGTGTTTTGGTTCTTCAATCCCTTTTCACTGATTTGGCATTCTAACTTTTGTAATGGTTAGTTTTATTATAGGTGTTTTAGCTCTTTATGAGCAATATGAAGGAGGTTTCATAAATCCTAGGATCTTATTTAGGTGAATCTTTGCCTTAAGCCATGTAATATCCTCGTCGTATGCTTTGCATTACATATTCATCCCATTGATTGTTCATAATTCATGCATTTCAATTTTATTTTATGTACTAAATTGTGATATGGAAATGTATATATTATGGACTTAGATATACACCTAGGCACCTAAGCATGAGAGCCATGGTAATATGACTTTATTTATGTGTTTTATTCATTTATTTTGTTTTTGCATGATTTTGTAATCTGAATACTAATTTATTCTTTTCCTTTAGGTATAGGTTATTTGTTTGAGTTAGACCATAAGTTGGTCTCAATGATTACTCCATGTGATTATATGTGTGACATCCCATTTAAGTCATCATTAAAATTTTCTTAGTCTATCCATTGTCATTAATAGACCTGATTTTAATATTATTTATTTATTATTTTTTTTCTCACACTGTCTCTTGTTAACAATATAGTAAGTATTTACAACAAGGTATACACGGCTAAACAAACTAAATACTATAGACTACATACCAGTCCAACCTCTATTAGACTGCTAGACAATAACTTCGAAATGCAACTGGACACAATCTATAGTCTACTCTTCCTGAAATAAATTTTAATGCAAGAGAGTGAGCTTGCAGACTCAGTAAGTAAATGCATAACGATACTTCAATCTCAAATAACATAACAACATTTAAATATTAATAACTCATCATCATATCCATGCATGAAATAAATAATTTTTACTCTTAAATGCCACATAGGCTATCAATATAACTGCCACAAAGGCTTTCATTTTTTGTCTCACATAGGCTATAAATATTGTTGCCACACAGGCTATAGATATCATTGCCACATAGGCTATCAAATGTTATTACCACACATGCTATTTTATTTTATTACGGCACAGGCTATTATATCTTATTGCCACACAGGCTATCGATATCATTGTCACACAGTCTATCGAATGTTATTGCCACACAGGCTATGAATAGTTTTACTTGCCAACAACATCAAGTATTATTATTGCAACAAATCAATTATAAATCCACCAAAATTTTAGTAATATAATGCCTAATAACAACACCCATAACTTTGGCAGCTCATATCACCACATACACTCATTCCCAAGTCATAATTTATCAATGTTTCATGAAAATAAATAAATCAAGAGTATAACAATATTTTCATCAATGTAATCCTCAATATCATTACATTAAAGAACATTTCATTCCATTAGGTATATGTTCATGGCATTTAAACAATCACACGTATAGTACCATTAGTTATTTACTTACCTCCTCCTTCAAGCTTATTAAGTCGTGGACGGTCTCGACTTATTCCCATTATTATTGTCAATGCCTTGAGGACCTATTGTCCTAGAATTAGAAAACCTTAGGACTCTTTCCTAGGCAGCACGCACTTCTTCCTCTCCTTATTCTTCTTCTTTATTTTTTTCTATCTTTCTTCCTTAGCTCTCTCTCTCTCTTCTGCTATAACTCACGTCTAACCTCTTAATTATGATCCTAAAGGGTAAAAAATTCCACTTGTAAGCCTATTACAATAAGACAAAATCATGGTGTTGCATTCCTATTGGTTGGAAGTTCACTTTCCTCTTTTAGTCCTTCTTCTTCACTCTTTAAGCACCTCTATCCATCTCCTAATTTCTAGATGCTCCTTATACTTTAAAATAAGCTTTATAACGCCATTATTTATAATGTTATAACAAGCACACAACTTAAAACAATTTGTCATGCAACTATATAAATACTACATATATGTTCAAGTGTCCCAAATGCAACGGTGCAAGTGTCATTATCGTGTTTATACAACTCACATGTCTAAATGATTATTTATCCAATTCATATATTCAAATATAATGTAATTAAAATGCATATGATTTAGGTTGAGGATGTTACAATATGAGTGATGGATATGTGTGTGCCTATCCCTCTATACCATAAAATACATGGCTCCGACTCCCTTTTATTTGATTACACTTGAATGGATAAATGATAATGCATGCAAACATGTCACATTATCCTACTCCCCTTTAGGATGTTATGCATGGATGATGAAGTGTATGATACCCCTTTTGCCATGATGTATAACCCCCTTCTTAAAGTTCATGACTTAATTTATTCAAGTGGATTGTGATTAGATGCATGCCTAGGGTTAATTAGACTAATCAATAACTCAGTTAAAATATTAAAGTGAACCAAAAATGCTTGAAGGTCAAGTGATTTATGGGTGCTAACCTTTTTCCAAAGTCGTACCTAATTTCAAAACCCAATCTCTGATGGGGTAAAGAAAAAATGGGCCTTCTAATTAACTTAACTTAGGTTTAGATTTTGCCTTCCCCATATTCTTATCTCGACTAAAGTTTGGTGGTGACTCTATGTTTTCTAGGGATGGTACCAGCATGCCATCCCACATTTTGGTCCCTCAATGACCACCACTTAGATATGTGGGCTTTGAAATTCATGCAAGGCCTCAAGGATCCCTCGTTAATCCAATCCATGCCAATCCACCATTAATCGATAAAAGGATAGAGTTGCAAGCAAGATTCCATAGTTTGAACACAACCATCCTGAGGCACTCATAATTATAAAATAATCACTTATCATCAAGATGACCATCTGAATGTAGAATCAACCTTAAGACCATATGAAAGACTTCTAAACCTGTATTTCTTGTTGAAATGACTATCAAATTAAAAAAATCTTTCTCAATGGATGCTAGAAGAGCTATTAAATCATTACTTATTGCCAAAATGGCTACCAAAATATAGGATCTTCTTTAATGGATGCCATAAGCATAACTGGGCCAATATTTCAAGCTAGAATGGTTGTTACAACATAGAAACTTCATCAGTACTACTACAAAGCTATTGAACTTTCATTTTGCCAAAATGGCCACCAAAACCCTAATATCAACCCTAGTACCAACTCGAGGGCTGTTAGAGGTCAAAGTTGACACTGGTACTTGCTAAAAAGTTGTTAAAGAAGCTTAATACCTACTAGAAAACTATTAAGACACAGAGTATATACTTGCTTAAGAGTTGTTAGAAGTGAATATTTGATACTGGTACTAGCTAGAAAGTAGCTAAAGAAGCTTAGTGACTACTAAAAGGCTGCTAAGACATATAAGAGCTTTAGTACATAGTTGAGGAGTTGCTAAATATTTATATCCTTTGGTATGTTTTTTAGTGTTTTGTTGCATATGTATCCTTACAAGTGCACAAATTACTCCAATAATATAATGATAAGTTTTTTCCCGCAAGGATAGATCCATACAAGTACCATCAAAGACTAAATTCTTCTATTATCTAGCATCCAAAATAGTAAGAAAAAATAGATAAAAATTGAAATTATAAAAATAATTAAGTAAAATTGTAATTGAATTAAAAGAAACTCTTATGACTAATGATTTTCAGGGAATTTGGGTCCATAACAATACCATCCCACAAGTGTATCAAGAGAATTATTCCAAATGTGATAAGGTTATTCTTAAAGATGGATTTTCCTAATTTTTCAAACACATTCTTTTAAGAAATATTGAGAAATTTTTACTAAAATTATACCTAGTTTTATGGTCATAAAATTCAATAAAATTCATAAAGTTTCATGAATAATCCTTCAACATCTCTAAAAGGTCAAGGCTACTTTCATGGTCTCAATCTTCTTGTTTAATATGTTAGGACTAACCTTTTTTGCTCCATCATCTAGACTTCCAAGCATTACATATATATGGCCATCATTCATATAAGACAATAAAGCTCAAACATATTAAATCAAGACACCCATCACAAATTGAAGTAAAGTCACTTCATATATTCATGAAATAAGTATTGGACTTTCACTGTAATCCTTAGAATTGAA
Source organism: Omphalea diandra (assembly GCA_949677035.1). Classification (NCBI taxonomy): domain Eukaryota; kingdom Viridiplantae; phylum Streptophyta; class Magnoliopsida; order Malpighiales; family Euphorbiaceae; genus Omphalea; species Omphalea diandra. The sequence goes on from CATIWR010009625.1 coordinate 19,030, forward strand.
GAATTAATTCAATATGGAAGAAGAGAACAAAAAAATAAAGAATTTATTAATCTCAACGTAGTAGAATTTTCTAAATTAAAAGTCTAATTATTCTAAATTAATGAAAATCCCTAATAAAAGAGCTATCTAATCTTCTTGAAAATTTGGTGTAGAAGTTGGATGCACCTTTCTCTCTCTAAACTACTTTTTTTTTGTCATAGGTCACTTTGTGGGATAAGTGATGTGACCCCTTTGAATTTGACGGCTCGTATAGCCCATGTCATGGCTATGTTGTGGCCCATGTGCATTCTGTTAAATATGATATACTATTATTGCTAGGTAAACTCTTTTGGTTAATGCATGGTCTAAATTATGGGCCATGTGACACTAATAGAAAGCATGATTTTAGCTCATTTTTAGAATTTCCTTCACTAGTATAAAATAAACATAGAGTCAATTAATTTCAAAATAAAATAACTACAAAAATAAGAAATAATCCTCATTTATATCCAAGTATATGTGCAAAAATTACACCTATCATGTTGTTTACACACATAATGCCAATAGGTTTAATTTAATCATGCAAATCTAACATAATAACTTTATTATTATAAACCTAATGACACTCCCTCTTTTGACATAAAAAAAGGCATAACTAAGGCATTTTATGAAAAACAACCAATGCAATTCATAATAAAGTAATTATAAGTACATGAGAAAAGTACATTTGAAACACATTATATCAAAGTACTATAAAAAAAAATGCAGAGTAAGAAGGCAACGCATGTAAGATTAGGATGGTTTTTAATAAGGACGGTTAAGTATGTTGAGATTTCAATTATGGAAGGAGAATTAGGTTTTCTAAGTCTAAGGATATGGAGTAGATAGGAGGCCAATAACTCTTAATACCTATTTTTAGATGATCATTCTTATCCCTTAGAGAAGCTTCTTATTCTTTTATTGTCTGACCATCTTTTACCCTAGGGATGATCTTTCACTGTTCAACTGCTATGCCATACCACCAACTGTAACTATCATCATCAGTTACAAATCATGGCATTTCAAGTGCGTAAATGCATACACATTAAGGTTTATTCATCATACATATAATCTCATATGTATTTAATGTACACATGTGTTAACTAATGTCAGGACCAGTGACTATAATTAGTTTCTATCAAATGTATGTACATGACACAAGGAGAGTGAGTTGGAATTTAGCTGACGACTTGTGTTCCATGTGTCTCTATGCAAAACTTTATGTACCAAAGTGTCTAAAGTCTATGCTTCGGTATCTGAAAAATAATTGCGATTTGGTGAGTCGCGACTCAATGAATAAAAACAATTATCAAATCCTCATGGCATAATCCATAATCAAATATCATCAAGATACATTACAAGTTTAACAATTGACTATGCAAAATATCATCAAGATACATTGCAAGTATAACAATTGACTATGCAAGTGCAAATGTAATAGCTTTATTTTTGTCGTGATCGAGCAAGGCAAACATTGTTCCCGAGATATTCATGTGATTCATATAACATATGATTTGGGACCTATTGGTCCATCTTCCTATAATTCATTTGCAAGTGTTTGACAAGTCGGTCACAATGCCCTTTTAGTTCCATGTGCAAGTGCTTATTCATAAATGATATGCCAAGTAATCGTTAAGAGCATTTGATTCTCACTTGGCCTGTATTCCCATGTAACATGCAATAATTCAATCATTCTTACTTGACTTATACTTTCATGTAACATGTAACAATTCAATCATTCTCACTTGACTTATATTTTCATGTAACATGTAACAATTCAATCATATATATACATGTAATAGAACATAATCATATCATACAATTATCACATACACCCATTGAATCCAATTATTGTTTCTACTCACCTTTTGATGTGACCAACCTTTATGGTAGGGCTTCTTCAAAGTATTGAGATCCTAACATTTGATACATACAGGGTTATAAGTATATCAAAATGATTATGAATGCTTGGTATGCAGTTATGGCATGATTCATGCAAGTGTACCTAGTGTTTATACATATTTTCCTTATATGGCAGCTTGAGCTTGCTACACGGCCATAGCGATAACTCTCGATATACTTATCCAAATGGCTTGATTCTTTTTTTCAAACAAACTAGACATATAATGGGACAACATATTCAATTTCAAGCTAATATTAGATACACATAAAATGTGGGGAATTTTTAAATGTTTCCCTGTTGCAGTGTCCTCTCAGTTTGAGTAGGTCTTACTATCTTGTGTGTATCTAATATTGTACCAGTCTAATTGCAATAATATTCTACCATTAGTTACAAAACATATAAATATACATTTTTCATGTTTTACTCATTATCCAGTTTAGTCTATAAGGTCACCAAAATAAAAGACCAATCTCGAGGCAAGTAGGTTCATAACATG
>CATIWR010009633.1:0-12844 GCA_949677035.1 Omphalea diandra
TCTTCATTACCATCCACAACTCTGGTGGGTGGCTTCCATTCCTTGATGACCACATCCCAAATGTCCACCACATCTATGTCAAGATAGATCTTCATCTTATACTTCCAATGAGTATAATCTGTTCCATCAACATATGGTTTGAGTTGTGAGTAGATTCCTTATTATGCCATGATCTTTGTTTGCCTAATGAAGGTTTAATTGTGAAGTGAGGCTCTGATACCACTTGTTGGCCCTAGACACCAAGAAGGGGGGGTTGGATTGGTGTATAAAAATTAAAATTGGAAAGAGAGATGAGAAATGAGATGAGAGGAAACACAAGATTTATAGTGGTTTAGGTATAATCGACCCCACGTCCACTCCCCAATTCTTCCAAATTGGGTATTCCACTATCCTTAAAGGTGTTTTCAAGCTTACACTAAACTTTTACACTTGTGTTTTAAAGGCTCACATAACAACCTATACACTTGTGTTTTAAGGCTTACACAACAACTTTTACATCTTGTCTTTTAATAGGCTCACACAACAACCTCTCTTAGTGTTTTCATTGGCTCACACTATAACCTATTAGACTTGGTGTTTATGCTCACACCCAATAATGACTTAAAGAATAGAAAAAAGTGAGTAACAAAATTGCAAGAGTTTTGGTACAAAGTTATTAATAGTCTTGCTTTTATACCTGTTTGGTGAGGTATTTATAGCCTATACCCACTAAAGAGACGTTGCAATAAAACTAGTACAAAATCATCAAAATATGCTAGATAGATTTTCGTATTAAATGCTTGACAATCATGATTCGCGGTCGCGAATTCCAAATTCCATAAGGAAAACCCCGTTTGTGCCTAACGGCTAGTCCACATGGCAGCTTCTTATTAGTTTACCAGAAAAATATAGTTGTTCCCTTTCACCTGCTCTCAAAAGTAGTAGTCGCGATTTATCTTGTACAAAATGCGACTCTATACACGAATTCCTCTGCCAAAAGTGTTAATCTTCTTCTTTTAGGTTCGTAGTCGCTACCAACAAGTTTCCATCGCGATTTTTGACTTCCAACGGTTACCTGGGACACATGTCAAGTTGTGATTGTGGACTTGATTGCATCTTGAGTTACTTCAAAATTCGCAATCGTGACTAAGGCAATCTTTACACCGCAAACTCATCTGTCACTTTTGGAGTTCATCCTTTGGATGAGTCGCGATTGAGAAGGACTCTGCGATTTCGTCTGTCTGATCTTCTAGCAAGTCTTCTAATGGATCGCGATTGCAAATCTTAGATTGTGGTAACGATTTAGAAGTTACTTCACATTCTTTGAAGAATAAGATTTTTATCTAACTTCTAACTTAAAGACTAATAAAAAAGGCTGCAAAACAACACTAATTTGAATCATTATAAATAATCAATCCCTTTTGTCAAGATCAAAAGAGGCCCAAGACTTAGGGTTAACTACCCTAGTCCAACACTTTTGTTTGGCAAGGTGAAAGCACTCTTTTGGGTCGCGGATGTGACATATGTTTTGCCCTCATGAATTTTGATATTCCAATGATTGCCTTGGACATTTAACATGATATGGTTACATACTCGGTTCTTTCTTTTAAGTTATGAAATTTCGCAACTCCTGATATGAACACCATTGTTAATCGCTCTGTGTGTCTTTCAACCTTCCCTCGATTGAGTTGCGATTGCAATTACCTCGATGAATTCATCTTGCCTAACTTCATCCATCCTTATTTCAAGACACATTTACAAATTAGAGGATCATGATTGCGAATTTGGATATCTACCCAAGGTTAGAGATTTAGACTTCCATCAAACTTCCAATGAGAAACTAACTTAGAAACTTCAAAAATAACACTTAAACAAGATCTTAGAACCTATCAATCTTTATTGTCAAGATCAAAAGAGGTCTTTGACTTAGGTTTGACCAACATAGTCCAACAATCTCCCCTTTTTTATTTTGACAACTTAGATTGATTTTACTTAAGGAAAATCAATTGCATGAGTGTGAAGTTGAGATGGTCAATGATTTTAAACAAAACTTGTTGATCAAATAAGTTTCTTAAGGATTTATAAATTTAAAAATATTGCTCCTATTACTTCCCCTTAACTTATACTCCCCTTATGATATATCATGCACATTCTTTTACTACTTCCATCTCTCCTTCTTTGGCAAGATCAAAAAGAGGGCAAAGTTTAAACATGGAAGTGAAAGTGCATGATGTCAAATGTATGAAGCATAAATTGAGATCGAACAATTTCATAAAACAAAATGAGTATGTAAAACAAGTGTAGATCAATTACATAAAATGAGAAACAATAATTTCAAATAAGAAACAACACTCTTATTCATTAACAACTATGAGATCACAACTTATACATTAATAAAGAAGCAAAATAAACAAAAGAAAACATTAAAAAAGTTAAGAACAAGCTATAATATTGGAGAACTATCATCGTCTCCTTAGTCATCAATTTCTTCATTTGCTAATCTGCCTTGAGCTTCATCACCTTCCTCAACCTTTTGATCATCCTCTTCCTCAGGAGTGTCCTTATAATCCTTAAAATCAGGGAGGTGACAAGGAGTAACACCTATCTTCTCCTGAAGATCCACCAAACCACTATGGTGGTGGGAGAGTAGAAGCAATCATCTTTTAATCATCCTCATCACTTTGTCTAACTTCTTATTAATTGAGGAGAGAGAGATTGTAGAAGATTTGGTTTTGGGCCTTGGTTAGGGAGGTAGAATGGATTAAACACCCTCTTTAATGGCTAGCCTCTTCCTTTTTTAGGCTTAAAAAGTTTCCAGCTTCTTAGCCCTAAATGCACCCAAAGTGTAAGTGCAAGATTTAGGGTCTACGACCATTACATTAATAAGATATGGCACGTCTAAAAATTTATGGCATGGCAAGTACTTTTTAGTGAGGAATTTCTCATTTTCCTCATTTAGTGCACCCACATAATGATATATAGTAGTTACATGAGAGGGTAGAAGAAATTGGCTTTTTGGTTTAGTACGCATGTGAATCAATTAATCCATAAGGTACTAGCTGGTTTGGATAGGTTTATTTTTGGTCAACCATAAGAGAAAGGTTAGGTCTTTTTAGGAGACCTTTTCATTACCATTACCTCTTGCATTGACAGAGAAGGTAATGATGTGATGAAAAAGCCAGTTGGGCAGGGTTCGAATATATTTGGCTAAAGAGGTTTTTGGGTCATATTTATTCTTGACAAAAATTTCAGACCAAAACCCAGAGTAAATGATGTCAAGTGTACAGATGATAGAAGAAATGCCATCCCCTACTTAAGGATGGAAGAGATTAAAAAGTTGTTCAAAGGTAATAAAAAATGGATACACAAAAGCCCTGAATATCAACCTATACTGACCTGCTCGCGATTTTGCTTTATGGCTCAAGGTCACCATGCATATGAATTCCTGCACTATTTCTTTATAATCGAGCTCATCTCAAAAAATGAATTCATTATAGTGCAAATTAGAAAGGTAGGCATGGATTTCATCTTTGATTCTAAGTGATTCAAGGAGAAATGTTAAGGGAATTTTATTTGGTTGGATTATCTTGGAAGAATTGTCCTTGTAATGATCCTTTTCTTCATTGGTGATCCCTTTCATCATGTGAGAGGCAGAAGGACTAGATGGTTAGGCTATTGCTTTATCTTTTTCTTCTCTAGAGGCTTTCTTGGAGGCCATTAGAGATGAGAGAATTTGAAGAAGGTTTAAGGAGTAAGAATGAAGAAAGATGAAGTATTCTAGCAAATATGAGTTAGAACACTATTGCAAGGGCTTAAATAAGCCAAGAAAAGGTGTAAAAATGGCAACAAATGGTCAAAAATGCATTTAATGAAGAGGTGTCATCGATTGGCAATCAAATCAATTAATGCTTCACAGTTACTCAAATTCACGATCGCAAACTGCAAGTCGCGACCGCAAATTACAAAGTATCTGAGTAATAAATAAAAAATCCTTAAAAATTGATAGGGTCAAAGATCAAAATTTCTGAATTTTGATGAAATTCGTGGTGGAGATTGAAAATAGCGACCACGAAATGATGGGTGATAGATGAATTGGTAAGTACCAATAAAACATGATTGTGAAACAAGGAGTAGCGACCGTGAATTATAAGGTAAGAAAAGTAAACATGAAAAGATAAGATTTGGCCTTCTAACTTGTGATCCACTCAATATATTAATGTTTAATTTATGCAAATTGGCATAAAGAGACACAATTTCATATAGAATTAAGATATCCAAAGAAGTAAACTACATATTCATTAAATATATTAAACAATTATTCAAGAATAATATACCACACAAAGAGCATTCTAAAAGATCCAATTTTCACTTCAAGGATCTTCCACCAAGCATTGCCATCTCTCTCTTAATAAAGTTCATCCTTTCTTCATTGAGAGGTTTAGTGAAAATATCCATAAGTTGATGATTAGTGTTTATAAATTCTAACATTATGTCACCATTTTAGACATGATATATAAGAAAATGATGCCTAATGTCTATATGTTTACTCCTAGAGTGTTGGATGGAATTCTTTGAAAGATTTATTGCACTAGTATTGCCACATTCGATGGGAATGTGATAAAAAAAACTTTGCCATAATTATTTAATTGTTGTTTCATCTAAAGAACTTAGGTGCAACAATAATCCATAGCTACATATTCTACTTCGATGATGGATAAGGCAACCAAAACTTGCTTCTTTCTAAACCAGGACACTAAGCATTCTTCTACGAATTGAAAAGTTCCAAAAATGCTCTTTCTATCTAGAAGACTACTAGCATAATCCACATTTGAATAATCTATAAGGTTAAATGATGAATCTTTAAGAAACCATAAACCTAATTGCAATGTGCAATGTAAATATTTAAAAATCCTTTTAATAGCATTAAAATGTGATTTTTTAAGGCAAGATTGAAATCTAGCACACATGCATACACTTAACATGATATCAGATCTAGAAGCAATAAGATAGAGTACAAAACTAATCATACCTCGATATTTCTTCTCATCAATGGACTTACATGATTCATCCTTGTCTAGTTTAATGGTAGGACTCATTGGTGTCTTTACTACTTTGCATTATATCCTTTGTGTGCTTAACTTGGTTGATGAAAATCCATTCTTTGATTTGCTTGATTTGTAGGCCAAAGAAGAATTTGAGCTCTCCCATCATGCTCATCTCAAATTTCATAGTCATATACTTAGCAAAATCCTTACAAAGAGATTCATTAGTGGCACCAAATATGATATCATCAATATAAATTTGCACAATGAGTGTATCATGATTGTGCCTTTTAACAAACAAAGTTGTGTCAACCTTCCCTTTTTCAAAATTATTTTGTAAAAGAAATGAACTAAGCCTTTCGTACCAAGCTCTTGAAGCTTGTTTCAAATAATTCAAGGCTCTATTCAATTTGAAAACATGATTTGAAAATATATAAGATTCAAAATCAGGAGGTTGTTCAACATAAACTTCCTCCTCAATGACACCATTTAAAAAAGAACTTTTAACATCCATTTGGAAAAGTTTGAAATTAATGCGACATACATATGCTAAAAGAATCTTAATGGCCTCTAATCTTGCTATGAGAGCATAGGTTTCATCATAGTCAATGCTTCCTCTTAGTTGTACCCCTTAACAACCAATCTAGCCTTGTTTTTAGTGATGAACCCTTGTTCATCTAACGTATTCCTAAAAACCCATTTGTATCCTATAATAAGGTGTTCCTTAGGCCTAAGAATAAGTTTCCATACATTATTTCTCTCAAATTGGTTGAGTTCCTTTTGCATGGTAATTACCCAACTCTTATCATCAAAAGCCTCATCAATAGATTTTGGCTCAATTTAAGAAACAAATGCAAGATTATTATCTAAAGAATTGAGTTGAGATCTAGTATTCACACCCTTAGATGCATCATTAATGATTAGGTCCTTTGGGTGATGCTTGAAGAATCTTCAATCCTTGGGAAGATCTTAATTTGGGGTTTCCACTTGTTAATGTTGAAGTTCCTTTTCTTCTCTTGATGATTTGGTTTTATTATGGCCTTTATCCATCTCTCTTGAGGTTGACTCTAATTCCAATTTCTCAAAATCACCTACAAGATTATTAACAAGAGAACCTTTCCCAAGATCAAGTTTACTAGATTCATCAAACACAATATTTATAGATTCTTCAACAACCATAGAACTATTATTAAAAACTCTATAAGCTTTGCTAGTGGTGGAATATCCTAGAAAAATTCCTTCATTTGTTTTTGAATTAAATTTTCCTAGATTATCCTTAGTATTTAAGATATAACACTTGCATTCAAACACTCTTAAGTATGACAACTTAGGCTTTCTACCATTCTATAGCTCATAAGAAGTTTTATAGGTCTTTAGAAAACACGATTTGCAATATAACATGAAGTATTGATAGCTTCAACTTAAAAGTAATTAGGCAATGAATACTTATTAATCATAGTTCTAGCCATTTTTACTAGTGTTATGTTTTTGCTCTCTACAACACCATTTCTTATGGTGTTTTGGGAGTTGAAAAATTATGAAAAATCCCAAGCTCTAAGCTATAAGTTTCAAAAGATTCATTTTGAAATTCTTTTCCATGGTCACTTCTTATAAAAGAAATGAAGTAACCCTTTTCATTTTGAACTCTTTTTGTACAAATTTTGAAAGCATCAAAGGTGTCACACTTATGTGCTAGAAAGGATACCCAAGTAAACCTAGAGTAATCATCTACTAGGACAAGTGCATAATATTTTCTACCTAAACTAGCACTCCTATCAGGTCCTATCAAGTCCATATGGATAAGTTGAAAAGGTCTAGATGTACTTACAATATTGTTTACTTTGAAATAGGATTGATGTTGTTTTTCCCATTTGGCATGGTCCACATGTCTTGTCTTTAGAGAACTTTAGTTTGGGAAGACCTTCCATTAGCTTTCCTTTTGATAAACTTTGTAGCAGCTCTATGCTAGCATGTCTAAGTCATTAATGCCAAAACCTAGCTTTATTGTTAAGTGACACAAGACACTTGAAAGATTGGTTAGCTAAATTGTCTAAGTCAGCCCTTACTTTCACCCTTGAAGACTACTTTTTTATCCACCAAAGTGGTAACTCGACATTTTCTAAGGTCAAAGGTGACTTTATTACCTTTATCACATAATTGACTTACACTAAGCAAATTATGTTGTAAACCATCTACAAGTAAAACATCATCAATATGAGAATAACCATTCTTACCAATAGTGCCAATGCCAATTACCTTACCTTTGGTATTGTTTCCAAAAGTGACATTGCCACCTTCATTCTTTTTTAGGGCCATGATTTGTTGCTCATCATGTGCTTTGAGCATCCACTATCCATATGCCAATCATTCACTTCATTGGTGGCTGCCAAACAATCCTAATGTAACAATGAATGTTAATGTGACCAAATTTCATGCAATACTGACATTGGAGTTTATACTTATGAGTCTTCCTCCTATACATGACTTTGGCATGAGTGGGGGTATTTCTCATACCATGATGATGTGAATGTCAGTATGAGCATGCTTCTTGGTGTAAATATATGCATGATTAGCCTTCTTAAGGATAGGCTTTGAGCCTTGATATGCCTTCCCTTTGCCCTTAGGCAATGTTGGCTTAGTGCTTTGAGCACTTTTCCTACCAACTAGCTCAGTACTAAATGTTTGAGGTGTTAGGGCTCTAATGAAGGCTGTGAGTGTAGTTGAAGATGAAGAGGCTCCATCGAAGAGATCATGTCTAACTAAAAGAGGTCTTTGAGATACAATAAGTGTATCCAAAGCTTTCTTTTCTTGTGAAACATAGATATGGAATTTCTAAGCTCTATAACTTTAACCTTTAAAGAAATCATTGTCCTTTCTTAAGGAGTTTAGGGAAAAAGATGATTTAGAAAAGCCCTCAACATATTTCTTAATTTCTTTATTAGAAGTCCTCAATTCACCAGTTCAAATATTTAAATTCATCCTTTAGATTGGAGCATTTTTTCTTATAAGATTTCATTTGTGACTTGTATTTGTCATATTTCAAAGTGAGAGCTTCTAAAAGCTCATCATCTGCATCATCTAACTCATCATATTCTTCATAAGAATGGGGTGAAGAGCTTACCTCATTTGAAGAATCATCTTATGTCATGAAGCACAAGTTTGCAACTTCCTCCTCTTTATCCTCTTCATTTGAGTTATCATCCTAAGTTGCTTTGAAGCTATTCCTCTTCTCATTGTCTCCTTTCTTCTTCTTTTTTAGTTTGAGGTAGTCATACTTGATATGGCCTTATTTGCCACATTTATAACATGTAACTTTACCCAATCTTTCCTTGAGGTTTAGAGTTGCTTTCTTAAAGTTTCTTCTCTCTTTTCTTTTCCTTATCAGCCCCTTTATTCTTTTTGAAAGTATGGCCAACTCCTCATCCTCTTTGTCACTATCTTCTTCATTAGAAACAACTTCTGGTTCCTTTTCTTTTAATGATGATTTGAGAGCCTAGGTCTTTTTTTCAAGTTTTTTTTTATTTATCTCCTTGCCATTTCATCTTCTTATTTGTTCATCCTTCTTCAAGGTTACCTCATGAGTTAAAAGCTTGCATATGAGACCATCAGTTTACCCTTTCACAATCTTTGAATTTGACTTTTAGATGCTGTAAACCCTTACACCAAACTTCTCAATAGGTAAAGATTTAAAAATTTTTTAGTTTACTTCATGATTGGTAAGAATCCTTTCAAATTTCTTCATGTTAATGACAATTGAAAGGAGCCTATTCATCATATTCATGATGTTTTCATTCTCCTTCATCATAAACAGCTCCCATTCAGTCATATACATTTCTAGCCTGCTGGACTTCACCAAAGTAGTACCTTCACGGTAGTTTTCCAAGGCCTTCCAAATCCCATAAACTGTGAGGCAATGTTGGACGTTTCTTATTTCTTCTCTTGATAGAGAACTAAGAAGGATTGTCATAGCTCTCTTGTTCCTTCCATTAGATCTACTATGAACTTTAACCTATTCCTCTCTTAGGATTAATTCTTTACTTCCATCCACCACCTTAGTAGGTGGCTTTCACTCTTTAGCTACGATGTCCCAAAGATCCACCACATTACTGTCCAAGTAAATTTCCATCCTACGATTTCAGTGAGTATAATCGGATCCATCAAAACATAGCTTGAGATTCGTGTGGATTCCTTCTTGTGCCATGATCTTTTCTCAGGCAATTAAGCTCTGAAATGAGACGAAGCTCTGATACTACTTGTTGGCTATAGTGCAACAAGAAGGGGATTGAATTAGTGGGAGATTAAAAAATTTAAAGGGAAGGTGAGGAGTTTAGATTATTGAGAGAGAGTAGAGAGATAAAACATAAGGTTTTATAGTGGTTTGTGTTGGACTAGGGTAGCTAACCCTAAGTCTTGGACCTCTTTTGATCTAGACTAAGGAGATTGATCATGTCTAATGTTTCAAATAAATATTGTTTTGCAGCATTTAGCTTTTATCTAAATTGGAAGTCAGATGTAGTTCAAAAATCTTCAAGTATGAAAAGTGACATCTAAATCATGACCGCTACTTTGTATTCGCGACCACGATCTGTGAAGAAGCTTGCTAGAGAGTAGACAGGAAAAATCGCAGAGCTATTCTCGGCAGCGATTCATCCAAATGAAGGAGTCCAAAATTGGTAGACGATTTCGTGGTGTGTGTCACACCCTAGTCGCAATCGCAAATTTCAAATGACTCAAGAGGGAAGTAAGTCCACAACCACGGCATGATAAGTGTCCCAGCAGACCATTAGAAGTCAAATTTCATGGAGGCACCCTATTGGTAGCGACCACAAATAGTAAAGAAAAAGATTACCATTTTTGGCAGACGAATTCGCGTTCTCTGTCGCGTCCTATATAAGAAACCTTGCGACAACAAATTCTGAAAATAGGTGAAAGACAACGGCTATATTTTCCTGGTGAACTAATGAGAAGCTGCCATATGGACTAGCTGTTAGACACAACTGGGATTTTCCTTCAAGAATTTGGATTTCGTGATCGCTAATGAGTGGTAGCGACCACGAATTGAGACTGTCAAGAATTTAATATAGAATATGACAAACATGTCTCAAAGATTTGATGAACTATGATATGCAACGTCTCTTTGGTAGAGTTTGGATATAAATACTCCACCAAACAGCCATGAATAAGGCTGCTAAGAAATTTATGACAAGTAATTAAAGCTCTCAATCTTTGCTACTCATTTTCTTCAATTTTCATTATGAAATTGTAAGTGTTAGGTGTGAGCATTAAACACCAAGTTGTAAGGTTGTAGTGTGAGCCTCAAAAACACTTCAAGATAGGTTTAAGTGTGAGCCTAATGAAACACTTGAGTGAGATTGTGTGTTAGCCTAAAAAAACACATTGTTGTAAGGTTTTGTGTGAGCCATTAAAACACAAGTTGTACAAGTTGGGTGTGAGCTTGAAAACACCTTGAGATAGTGAAATACCCAATTAGTAAATTGGGGAGTGGACGTAGGGTGGATTATACCCGAACCACTATAAATCATTGTATCCATTCTACTCATTCTTCTTCCCCTCTTCTTTGTTTTTGAAATTTTTATACGCCAATTCAACCCCCCTTCTTAGTGCCAAGGGACAATAAGTGGTATCAGAGCAAGGTTTTCACAAATCAAACCTTCATTGAGTGAAACAAGATCATGGCACAAGAAGTAATCTACTCACACCTAAGGCCATATTTTGATGGAACCGACTATACTCATTGGAAGTATAAGATGGAGATCTATCTTGACATAGATGTGGTGGACCCTTGGGATGTGGTAATCAAGGAATGGAAGCCTCCCACCAGAGATGTGGATGGTAATGAATAATTAATCGCAAGGGATGAATAGGTTGAAGATCACCGGTGGTCAAATGGCAAGAACAAGAGGGCAATGGCCATTCTCCTAAGCTCACTTTCTAAAGAAGAGATTGGGAGAATGCAACATTGTCAAACCGCACATGCCATATGGAAGACTCTAGAGAACTATCATGAAGGCACAACTCTAGTGAAGTCAAGCCGTTTGGAGATGTATGTCACCGAATGGGAACTCTTCATGATGAAGGATAATGAGAACATCACGAAAATGACCAACCGGCTCTTGTCCATTGTCACCAATATGAAAAAGTTTGGAAGAGCACTCACAAATTATGAGGTAAACACCAAAATCCTTAAAACTCTTCTACTTGACAAATTTAGGGCTAGGGTATGCAGTATTTAAGAGTCCAATTCATAGATTGGAAAGGTCCCAACCGATGTGCTCATTGGCAAGCTCTTGACTCATGAGTTGGCTATTCAAAAAGATGAGCAAATGAAGAAGCTAAGGAGCTAAAGTGAAAAACCAGAAAAGAGAACCATGGGTCTCAAAGCTTCAATAAGAGAAAAAGAAATAGACCTCTCCTCAAGTGAAGAGAATGGTGATAAAGAAGAAGAAGAGCTAGCCATGCTCTCAAAGAGAACTAAGGAGTTAATAAGGAGAAGAAAAGAAATCAGAGTCTTTAAGAAATCTGTCCAAAGTCCAAAAGAAAGAACAAATGATGTCACATGCTATGAATGTGGTAAACAAGGGCACATGAAGCATGAATGTCCGAAGATAAAGAAGAAGAAGAGATGGGACAAAGAAAAGAAGAAAAGCTTCTCCGCCACTTGGGATGATGACTCAAGTGAAGATAAGGAAAAAGAAGAGTAGGCCAACATATGCTTCATGGCACTAGGAGACTCTTCACACTCTAATTTTGATTATGAGGTAGATGATATAGATGAAGAGCTTTTACAAGCTCTAACTATGAGGTGTGACAAGTATAAGTCACAAGTTAAAACCTATAGGAAGAAGTGCTCCAAACTAGAAGATGAGTTCAAGTCTCTAAATGAGCTTGTAAATGAATTGAAGACTTTTAATGAAGAACTCAAGAAATCCATTGAAAAATTATCTACATCATATTCTTCCTTAGCCTCACATAGAAAGGAGAATTACACTTTTAAAGGAGAAGTCATTAAGCTTAGAAGCTCAATCTCCAAATTCCATAAAGGAAAAGAGGCTTTAGATCCTCTTATTGCATCACAAAGACCACCTTTAATTAGGCATGGCCTAGGTTTTAATGGAACACCCTCTACATCTACAACTACATTTGTTAGAGCTTTACAACCTCAAACCTCAAGCATTACGGTGATTGGGAAGAAAAGTGCTCCTAGCACTAAGCCTCCTAAGCCTAGGGGTAAAGGGAAGACTCCCCAAGGCTCTGGAGCTAAGACTCAAAGAGCCAATCATGCTTATATGTATAATAAAAGGCATAGTCATCCTTATAGAAAATCCTTTACTCCTACTCATCATACATACACATGCATGCATTCACATGACCGTTGTATGAGAAGGCCTCCTACTCATACTAAATTCATGCATAGGAGAAAGACTAACAAGTCTAATCTCCAATGCCACTATTGCATGGAATATGGGCATATCAATAAACATTGTTTTATTATGAAGGATCACCTCATGTTAGAGGACCCTTCAATCACTAACCTCCTAGGACCCAAGTATGCTTGGGGACTAAAGAAAAGGTGATTGACTCTTATTTTGTAGGGAAATCTGACTACCACCAAAGCAAGTAATTGGCATGTGGATAATGGTTGCTCAAATCATATGACTGGAAATAGAAGACTATTCACATCACTTAAAGAGAAAGAAGGTGGAGATGTCACATTAGGTAACAATGCCAAGGGTAAGGTAATTGGCATTGGTACCATAGGTAAGGATGGTTGTTCATTAATTGATAATGTCTTATTAGTTAGT
>CATIWR010009654.1:0-20679 GCA_949677035.1 Omphalea diandra
ATAAAAAACATCACACACATAAGACAATGTATTGCAAGGAGACAACTTTTTATTTACATAACTATGGGATCACAATATTGGTTAAAAAAAAGATAAACAAAACAAATACAAAAAGATCCTTAATCTAGAGGAGTGGAGAATCATTATCATCTTCAAAAGATAGTGCCTCTTGCACTTATGTTGCTCCCTCGGCTTCATCCCCATCCTCAATGTCATCTTTATTGCCATCTCCATCTTGCGCATCTTCAAATTCAGTGAAGTTCGAAAGATGGCAAGGAGGAACTCCTAGTTTCTCTTGGAGATCCATCATATCACTATGAAGATGTGAAAGGAAGAGGAACCTTCTCTTCACCATCCTCATTAGTTTGTCCAATTTTTAATCAATAGTGGCAAGAGATAACTTTGTCTTGGCTTTTGGTTGAGGAGGAGGGACTTGTATGGTGCCTTCTTCAATTTGAAGCCTTTTTCTCTTCGAAGCTTGGGAGGTTTCCATCTTTTTTGCCCTTATTGCACCAAGGGCATAATTATATGTGTCCAGATGAATGGCCTTGGCATTTATGAGATATGTGAGGTCTAGGAAATTTTGAGATGGAAGGAGCTTCTTAGTGAGGAATTTCTCTTTCTCCTCATCAAGTGCTCTGACAAAACGGTAGATGGTTGTAATGTGAGAAGGTAAGAGAAACTGGCTTTTTGGTTTTGTACTCATGTGGATCAATTGATCCATAAGGTATCAATCGGTTTGGATTGGTTGGTTTTTGACAAGGCAAAACAAGAATGCCAAGTCTTTTTTAGAAACCTTCTTGTTACCATCACCTCTTGTGTTTACGAAGAAGGTGATGTTGCGTGAAGGATCCAAAGGGGTAGGAATTTGATGTGTTTGATTAAAGAAGAGCGGGGGTCATGTTTAGTTTCAATATAAATATTCAACCAAAATTTGGAGTAAATAACATCAAGTGCGAAGATGATGAAGGGAATGTGTTCTCTGACTTGCAAGTTGAAAAGAGAAGAGAATTGGTCAAAGGTAATGAAGAAAGGGTCGCTAAGGGCTCAGAACACTAACCCGTATTGTCTGGCTCTCGAATCGACTTTTTGGCTTAGTTGCACGATACACATAAACTCTAGCATAACCTCCTCATATTTGAGTTCATCTCGAAAGATGAACTCGTTCTATCCCAAGTTGAAGAGAAAGACTCTAATTTCAGCGTTGATGCCTAATGTTTCCAGCATGAATGTTGATGGAATATTGTTTGGGAGAATGTCCTTGGAAGAGTTTTCCTTGAATCAATCTTTTTCTTCATTGGTTATTCCCTTCATGAGATGGAGGGTAGGAGGTGCAGAGGGTTGAGCCACTGTTTTGCCCTTATCTGCCTTGGAGAACCTTTTTGGAGCCATAGAGCTTGATGATTTAGATAGATTTTGAGAGAGAGAGAGAAATGATGTTTGGAAGTGAAGTGATGAGAGTACTATTAAATGGGGTATTTATAAGCTTTGAGGGGGTGTGAAAACGCCATAAACGACTAGAAATGGATTAAATGAAAAGATGTAACAGTTGACAGTCAAGTCACTTAATTGCCTAGGCAGTTACTCTAATTTGCATCTGTAAATCCATGAATCACGATCGTAAATTCTGAAAAATGTGAGTAACAAACAAATTTTCCTTGGGAATACGTGCCTTAACAGTCAAACTTTTGAAAAACTTATTAAAATTCATTGTGGAGCTAAAATTTTGCAATCGCGAATTGTCATTTGACAGCCTGGTGAAATTGACTTGTAATTCACGACCGTGAAGAAGGAATAGTGATCACGAATTATGAGTCAGCAAGGATAAGAATTGAAAAACCAATTTTAGAAAAATGAAAAATTGTGATCCATAGGAAAATACATAGATTAATATCACAAATTAACAAATACCAATATTCAAAGAAGTATCACCCAAGATCAAGAGTTTTCACTTTAGGAAGCTTCCATCAAGCATTCTTAATTCTCTCTTAATGAAGTTCATCCTTTCTTCATTTAGAGGTTTGGTGAAAATATTCGCAAGTTGATGATTTGTGTCAATAAATTCCAATTTAACATCACCTTTTTCCACATGATCTCTAAGAAAATGATGTCTAATATCCATGTGCATACTCCTAAAGTGTTGGATGAGATTCTTGGAGAGATTAAGATCACTTGTGTTATCACATTTAATGGGAATGTGATAAACTACTTTGCCAAAATCCTTCAATTGTTGTTTCATCTAAAGAACTTAAGTGCTACAACAACCCATCGCTACATATTCAACTTCCACAATGGATAAGGCAACTGATACTTATTTTTTCTATCTGATAAGCTACCAGCATAATCCGTATCCGAATACCCTATGAGACTGAATGAAGAATCCCTAGGATACCATAGTCTTAAGTGTATTATGCCATGCAAATACTTAAACATGCTTTTAACAACATTCAAATGAGATTTTCTAAGAGAGGATTAAAACCTAGCACACATACAAACACTAAATATGATATCTGGCCTAGAAGCAGTAAGATAAAGCAAAGATCCGATCATACCTCGATATCTCTTTTCATCTATTGTTTTGCCAGATTCGTCTTTATCTAGCTTGATGGTACCACTCATTAGAGTTTTAGCTACTTTGCAACTATTAGCATCTCCTTTGTGTACTTGGCTTGGTTGATGAAGATCCCTTCTCTGTATTGCTTGATTTATAGACCGAGAAAGCACTTGAGTTCTCCCATCATGCTCATTTCAAATTTCCTAGTCATACACTTAGCAAAATCCTCACAAAGAGATTCATTAGTAGCACTAAAAATGATATCATCAACATAGATTTGAACAATTAATGTATCATGCTTGTGCTTTTTGACAAAAAGTATGGTGTCCACTTTTCCTTTTTCAAAGTCATTTTTCAAGAGAAATAAACTGAGCCTTTCATACCAAGCTCTTAGAGCTTGTTTCAATCTATATAAGGCTTTGTTCAATTTGAAAACATAGTTTGGAAAACACTGAGACTCAAAACTAGGAGGTTGTTTAACATAGACTTCCTCCTCTATTATGTCATTCAAAAAAACACTTTTTACATCCATTTGAAAAAGTTTGAAATTCATATGACATATAAATGCTAAGAGAATCCTAATGACCTCTAGGGCAAAGGTTTCATCATAATCTATACCTTCCTCTTGGTTGTATCCCTTAGCAACCAATCTAGCTTTGTTTCTAGTAATGGAACCTTGCTCATCTAACTTGTTCCTAAACACCCATTTACAACCTATAATTGGGTGTTCTTTAGGCCTAAGGATAAGTTTTCATACTTTGTTTCTCTCAAATTAGTTGAGTTCTTCTTGTATAGCAAGCATCTAACTGTTATCATCAAGAGCCTTATCAATTGACTTTGGCTCAAGTTGAGAAATAAATGTGAGATTATTATCTAAATGATGAAGTTGAGATATAATACTTACACCCTTAGATGTATCACAAATGATAAAGTCCTTGGGGTGATACTTAGAAAATCTCCAATCTTTGGGTAGATCTTGGCTTGGCTCTACTTGTTGTTGATGTTATGGTTCCTTATCTATTCTCGATGATTCACCTCCTTCTTTGTCTTTATCATCTCTTCTTGTAGTGTTTTCTAATTCTAACTTTTTAAAATCACCTACAAGATCATCAATAAAAATACCTTTCCCAAGATCAAATTTACTAGATTCATCAAAAATAACATTCATAGATTCTTCAACTACTATTGAACTTTTGCTAAAGAATCTATATGTTTTGCTTATGGTGGAATAACTAAAGAAGATTCCTTCATTGGTCTTGGAATCAAATTTCCCAAGATTATCCTTGGTATTCAAAATATAGCACTTATATCCAAATACTCTTCGGTATGAAATCTTGGATTTTCTACCATTCCAAAGCTTATAAAAAGTTTTATTAAGAATGAGTCTTTTGAAAACTTTATTTACAATATAACATGAGGTATTAATGGCTTCGGCCTAAAAGTAATTTCATAAAGAATACTCATTGAGCATTGTTCTAGCCATTTCTACCAATGTTTTATTTTTCCTCTCTACAACACCATTCTGTTGTGGTGTTCTAGGAGTTGAAAAATTATAAAAAACTTCATTCTCCAAACAATAATTTTTAAATGACTCATTTTGAAATTCCTCTCCATGGTCACTTCTAATAGAAGATATGAAGTAACCTTTTTCATTTTGAACCCTTTTTTGCAAAAATTTTAAAAGCATCAAATGAACCATTCTTATGAGCTAAAAAGGATACCTAAGTAAACCTAGTGTAGTCATCTACAAGGACTAGTGCATAGTATTTTCCACCTAGGCTAGCACTCCTAGTGGGTCCTATCAAGTCCATATGGATAAGTTGAAGAGGTCTAGTTAAGCTTACAACATTTTTGGCTTTGTGAGAGGCATGGTGTTGCTTCCCCATTTGGCATGGACCACATGTCTTATCTTTGGAGAAATTAAGCTTGGAAGTCCTTCCACTAGCTTTCCTTTGGATAGGCTTTGAAGAAGATCCATGCTTGCATGTCTAAGCCTTCTATGCCACAACCAAGCTTCATTGCTGAAAGACATAAGACACTTAAAAGATTGGTTAACCAAATTGTCTAAGTCAATTGAGTAGCTATTATCTTTTCTTTCACCCTTGAAAATAACCTCATCATCCACTAAAGTGGTGACTCGGCATTCCCTAGGGTCAAAGGTGACTTTGTTACCTTTGTCACACAATTGACTTACATTTAACAAATTATGTTGTAAGCCACTAACTAAAAGAACATTATCAATTAAAGAATATCCATTCTTACCAATGGTTCCAATGCTAATTACCTTACCTCTGGCATTGTTACCAAATGTGACATCTCCACCTTCTTTTTCTTTCAAAGTCAAGAATAGTCTTTTATTTCTAGTCAAATCCTTAGGTCATCCACTATTCATATACCAATTGCTTGATTTGATGGCTACCACACTCCCCTACACAACAAAAGTGAGTTACTTTTCTTAGGTACCCAAGCATACTTGGGTCCTAGGGGGATAGAGATTAAAGGGTCCTCTAATTTGAGGTGAGCCTTCCTAATGAAACAATGAACATTAACATGCCCATATTTCATGCAATAATGGCATTAAAGTTTAGACTTGTGAGTCTTTCTCCTATGCACATATTTAATATGAGTAGGAGGCCTTCTCATACCATGATCATGTGAATACATGCATGTACATGTATGATGAGTAAGAGTAGAAAATTTTTTATGAGAATGACCATGCTTTTTATTGTAGATGTAGGCATGGTTAGCTTTTTGAGTTTTAGCTCTTGAGCTTTGGGGAGCCTTCCCTTTGCCCTTAGGCTTAGGAGGCTTAGTGTTAGAAGCACTTTTCTTCCCAATCTCCTCAACTCTTGAGGTTTGAAGTTGTGATGGTCTAAGAAAGGTAGTTTGAGATGATGAGGAGGCTCTATTAAAGCCTAAATCATGTCTAACTAGTGGTGGTCTTTGCGACACAATTAAGGTGTCCAAGGCTTATTTTCCTTTATGGAACTTAGAGATTGAGCTTCTAAGCTAAATGACTTCTCCCTTAAGATTGTCATTCTCCTTTCTTAATGAAGCCATTGAAGAAGATGATGTGGAAAGGTTTTTTACTGAGTTTTTGAGTTTTTTATTAGAAGTCCTCAACTCATTCACAAGATCACTAAGAGTCTTATATTCATCTTCTAATTTTGAACACTTTTCTTATAAGTTTTTACTTGTGACTTGTATTTGTCACACCTCATGGTTAGAGCCTCTAGAAGCTCTTCATCTATCTCATCAAATTCAAAATCAGAATGAGAATGGAAAGAAGTACTTACCTCATTTGTAAATCTTCTTGTGCTATGAAACAAGTGTTGGCAACCTTTCCTTCTTCCTCTTCTTTACTTGAGCTTTCATCCTAAGTGGCTAAAAAACTCTTCTTCTTCTTCTTGTCCCATCTCTTTTTCTTCTTTAATTTGGGACACTTATACTTGATGTGGCCTTGCTTGCCACATTCATAGCAGGTGACATCATTGGATTTCTCTCTTGGACTAGGAGTTATCTTCTTGAAGCTTCTTCTTTCCTTTCTTCTTTTGATCAACTCCTTTGTCCTCCTTGAGAGCATTGCTAGCTCCTCTTCTTCCTTGTCACTTTCTTCATCACTTAAGGCGATCTCTACCTCTTTCTCTTTTGTTGAAGCTTTAAGAGCCATGGTTTTCTCTCTTTTTCTGGTTTATCTCCTTGGCCTCTTAGCTTCTTCATTTGCTCATCTTTTTATAAGGCCAACTCATGAGTCAAGAGTTTGCCTATCAACTAGTCAATTGGAACCTTTCTAATCTCCGAATTGAACTCATATATGCTGCAAACTCTAACACCAAATTTACCTAGAGGAAGAGTTTTAAGGATTTTTGTGTTTACCTCATAGATAGTAAGAGCTCTTTCAAATTTCTTCATATTAGTGACAATGGATAAGAGCCTATTTGTCATTTCTGCGATGCTCTCATTGTCCTTCATCATGAAGAGTTCCCATTCGGTGACATACATCTCTAAATAGCTTGATTTGACTAGAGTTATGCCTTCATGATAGTTCTCAAGTGTCTTCTAAATGGCATGTATTGTTTGACAATGTTGCACTATTTCAATCTCTTCTCTAGAGCGTGAGATTAGAAGAATGACCATTGCTCTCTTGTTTTTGCCATTTAATCTCCGGTGAGCTTCAATCCATTCTTTCCTTGGGATTAATTCTTCATTACCATCCATAACTCTGGTGGGTGGCTTCCATTCCTTAATGACCACATCCCAAAGGTCCACCACATTTATGTCAAGATAGATTTCTATTTTTTACTTTCAATAAGTATAGTCTATTCCATTAAAGTAAGGCTTGAGTTGTGAGTGGATTTCCTCTTGTGCCATGATCTTTGTTCATGCAATGAAGGTTTGATCGTGAAATGAGGCTCTGATACCACTTGTTGGCCTTAGACACCAAGAAGGGGCGAGGTTCAATTGGTGTATAAAAATTAAAACAAGAAAGGGAGAAAAGAAATGAGTAGAAAATAACCACAAGATTTACAGTGGTTCGGGTATAAATGACCCCACATCCACTCCCTAATTCTTAGAAATTGGGTGTTCCATTATCTTTCAAAGGTGTTTTCAAGCTTACACTAAACTTTTACACTTGTGTTTTGAAGGTTCACACAACAACCTATACTCTTATGTTTTTACAGGCTCACACAACAATCTCTCTTAGTGTTTTTACAAGCTCACACTACAATCTTTTCAAATGGTGTTTATGCTCACACCAAACAATGTCTAAAAGAATAGAAAAGATTGAGTAGCAAAATTGCAAGAGTTTGGTTGCAAAGTTATCAATTCTCTAGCATTTACATATGTTTGGTGAGGTATTTATAGTCTTTACCCATCAAAGAGACGTTGCAATAAAACTGGTATAAAATCTTCAAAGTGTGCTAGACAGATTTTCGCATTAAATGCTTGATAGTCTCAATTCGCGATCGCTACTACTTGTTAGCGGTCGTGCAATCCAAATTCTATACGGAAAAATCCATTTTTGTCTAATAGCCAGTCCACGTGGTAGTTTCTCATTGGTTCACTAGGAAAATATAGTCGTTGCCTTTTACCTGTTCTTAAAAGTAGTGGTCATAATTTTTCTTGTATAGGCCGCGACTGAAGACGCGAATTCGTCTGCCAAAAATGTTCATCTTCTTCTTCAGGATTCGCGGTCGTTACGAATAAGTTTCCATCACAATTTTTGTCTTCCAATGATTATCTGGGACACTTGTCAAGCTGTGGTTATGGACTTGATTCCCTCTTGAGTTGCTTCAAACTTTGCAGTCGCGACTGAGGCATGACTCACACCACTAATTCATCTCTGACTTTGGCTTTCCTTTTTTTGAATTGGTCGTGGAAGAGAAGTGGCCCGCGAATATGTCTGTCCAATTTGTCAACCTCCTTTGTTCTAGTTTGCGGTCGTGATATATCAAGTTGCAGTCGCGAATTAGGAGGCACTAACTTACTTTGGAGATTTTTAACTTCATCCAACTTCCAATGTAAGGACTAACTAAAAACTGCAAAACAACACTTAATTTGAAACATTAGAATTGATCAATCCCCTTTGTCAAGATTAAAAGAGGTCCAAGACTTAGGATTAACTACCATAGTCTAACAAAAACCAAAAACCCTAACTCATTCTAAGGTAGAACAAGGTTTTAATCTTGTATTTTTTGTGTATTCCTTAGCATTTTAGAAGATATTAAATACATGGTGTGCCTCTGAGGGCAAGAACCCTTTCCTTTTCTTCTTTCCTCTTTTCTTTTCCTTTTTATTTTCAAAAATCAGAATTTGGGGTATTGTACAACCTTAATGTAGGTTGCACAACCCACCACCTTAGGCTGTACAACCCTGGTTTTCTAAGCATAGTCTTGTAAAATCCTTTACTTCTCATTCGGGTTTCTTTTTATCAAAAATAGTCTTTTATGTTTTTTGATCACTTTAGTTATAAAATAAGGTAAGGCTAGATAGCTAAAGACCCCAATTCACTTCAAAAATGGAGCTTAAATGGGTTTTAAAATGTTTTTATGGTTCATTCAATCTTAGTGTTCATGTTGGTTTAATGATGATTTTGATTCTATTTTAATCTTTAAGACAGTGACCAAGTGAGGAACTTATGGTTCCAAGGATCTTGGAGCTTTTCTTTTGTTTGTATTTATATTTAACACATGTGAATTTTACCTTGGCCATTTACCCCTTTCCTGATGGTTAGTAGTGCCTATGGATGCTAAAGCTATTTGTGATCAGTGGGAGGAAGGGTACATTAACCCTAGGATCTCGCTTATGGTGACTATTGTCTTAGGCCATTCAACATCCTCCAAGTATGCCTTGCATTGTAAGTTCATTTCTTTCATTGTTCATGATTCATGTATTTTGATTCTATTTTACTTACTAATTTATGATGTGGGGAAGTGATAATATGGACTTTGATGTATATCTAGGCCCCTTTGCATAGGAGAGATGGTAATATGTGCTATATCCATTCCTTGTGCTTTGAGTTTATTTGGTTTGTCATATTTTTATTTCATTTATTAACTTGTGTATTTTCATTGGTGTAGGTGTTTTTGTTAAAGTTAGACAATGATTATGGTCTTATTCATCATCCCAAATGATTGAGGATAAGTGTGATGTGAATGGATGATGATGCATACTAAATCCCCATGACATATCACATGCCCCAATTCCCACTTAATTATGCATGATTTGAATGAATAAATGTATGGATACATGTGATGATCCCTATACCATTATGCATAACCCCTCTCTCCTTTGGATTGATGGAATGACTTGACTAGCTTGATTGTACTAGAAGCATGCTTGGGACTATTAATTGGACTAATCAATAACTCAACTGAAATATTAAAAGTGAGCCAAAGATGCCTCTTGATATCCAAGTGGTTTGGAGGTGCCTAACATCTTCCTTAAGCTATACCCAATTTGCGAACCAAATTTATGATGGGCTGAAAACGAAATTGACCTTCTAATTGACTTGGATTAGGTTTAAATTTTGTCTTCCCCGAATTTTTATCTCAACTGGCTACTCCACATAACCTAGGAATGGCACCAACGTGTCATCCCACGTTTGGTCCCCTGATGACCACCAATTTGGACACAGGGTTTTGAACTAATACAGGACCTAAAAGGGATCCCTTATTGATCCAACCTTGCGCTATATCATAGGGTCATTACTAATATAAAGACTTTCATCCTTTCGATTCCCCGTTGATTGATAAAAGGATAGAGTCGCAAGAAATATTTCACTAGAATGAGCGAAACAACCCGAGGCACTCACAAAGGCACTTTTAAAAAATTAATTTTATAACCCTTAGTCCTTGGAAATTCAAAAGAAAGTTCTAACTTAATCCAAAAAATGGGTCAACCATGTGTCATATTCTTGGACTGAAAATAAGTGCATCTCATAGGGAACAAAAGTGCATATATAAACAAGGATTATTTTTTATAGACTAAAGTATCAAATAAATCCCCTACATTTATTTTAAAGAGACAATAAATGATAAAATGAACTATTTTATCAAATTTACTTCTTAACTTGTATTATTTCATTAAAATTACTCAAAATCTTGTATTGTATTATTTTATTAAAATTACTCAAAATTTTGTATTATTTCATCACAAAATTTTAAAATATTAGTTGAGGAGAGTGTATGTATTACAAATACAATTTAATAATTATAAACTCAGTTTTTTGAAAGAAAATTAAAAAATTAAAAAATAATATTAAAAAATGTATAACAGTTAAGAAACATATTTGAGAGAATAAAATTCAGATATATTTCGACAAAAATACAGTTTCTACTAAATTCTTAAATCTTTAAATTTTAAAACACAACTCCAATTTGATAATAAAATTTTATTAATTAAAAAACGTGAAAGAGTAATGTTTTCGTGCAATAATAATTTTAATCGTTCATTCAACTATAATAAATATAAAAATAAATGAGTTAAAAATGAGTATAACGATGTATAAAAATATTATTAATGTAGAAAAAAAAAACACTATTAATAATGGATTGGAATGCGGCGAATCCAGTCAAACAAGGACAGTCCATTTGCTTTACATAGTTAGTTAAGAAATGTGTTGCGGTGATTGCTTGTCTTCTTATACATTTGACCTCGACAACACCTACTCTAACACCACCCTCAACTAATTACTCAAAAACATCTGAAATGCCTTCACCAGGAAGCCCATCCACAAGAACCTTGCGATCACTCTCCACACAAAGGCCACCGCTGACATATATTTTAACTAAGTCATTATTTAAATAAAAGTTGTTTGAAATATATAAATTTTGTAAATTAAAAATTTATTTATAAATTCATACTTTTTGGCAAGAATAAATTACAAAATCTAAAAAAATCAGGCATAATTCTTAAATATATTGTAAGTTTTACTTTTTATTAATAAAATATATAAATTTTATTTTTTAAAATCTATTTTCTAGTCAAAATTTAGTGTTTTTAACTTTTTAATTGATCTAATCATATTTAAAATTAACTTTTAATTCTAATTTTAAAATACTTTTAGTTTTTAGACTATTTAAGTCTAGTTTTTTGCTAAATAATGAAATTTTGTTTTTTCATATTTTTTAATCAAAATAATTTATAATTTTGAAATAATAAAACTAAATTTGAATTTTAAGAAATTTTAGAAAAAATTAAAATCAACTAATTTTTCTAGTCTAAAAATTTTTTCACACTTTTCTTTAATCCAAAAGATAAAATATTTAAGAAGCAAATATTTGATATCTAGATATTATCAATCATTAATTTAGAAAATAAAAATGTTTAGGTTAATCAAGCAAAACCTAATAAATTTAATAAGATTTACAATTTTACCTAATTTTTACTTTACTAAAATTAGTCGACTTTATAAACAGATTTTTTATATATTAATGAAAATAATATTAAATATAAGATTTTATATATACATTTAATTTATTAAAATAAACTGAATTTCATATCACTTGAGTGAACTATTTTTGATGTATCAAACATAAAATTTCAACCACTTTTATTAAACTAAAACATAATTTATAACTAATTTATATATTTTAAAAAATATTTTAAATGTATACTATGAGGGGACAACTGTTATTAGTAATTTTTTAATATCATATCATATTTATAAACACATGCTTAAGCCTACGTTTGGGAAATTATTTATGGAGAAAAGAAAATAAAAAGGAAATATAAAATTTATTTTTCTTAATTTATTTTTCTTCTCATGTTTGGATAAAAAATAAATGAGAGAAAATAAGTTTTATTTTTCTTCATTTATTTCATCATCCTATTTGGATAAATGAGGAAAATTAATTTATTTTTCCTCTTCAATATAGAAATATCAAGGATAAAAATGTAATTCATCATAATTCCTTTTAATCATTATATTTTTCTCTTCATTTTGAAGGGAAAATAAATAGAAAAAAATAAGAGTTATTTTTTTTCCACTCTCAAACAATATAATTTCTTTTAATTACATATTTTCTCTTCATTTTAAAAGGAAAATAAAGAGAAAAAAATAAGAGTTATTTTCTTTCTTTTATTATTTTCCTTGCACTCTCAAATAATGAAAAATTGCAATCGATTTTTATTTTTTCTCTCTTTATTTTTTTTCTCCTTTATTTTCCTTCAATCCAAACAAAAAGTAAAAATATTCCAAGCGTGACTGCCCGTCTCTCCATCACCTCAAAAATCCAACACGTCAAACCTAAATTAAAAACAAAATTTATTTACAAATTACTATTTGAAAATATTAGAAATTAACACAACATATAATTTTTTTTCCCCAACCAGAATGACATGTAATATGTTAAGATTTCGCACATCAGGTAAATACATGACGAATTTGCGTAAAAAGTCAAGAGACGTATCAATACGTTCTAGATGTTTCTGTTCAAAATGTCACTCGTGGAGCCGTTAGGATAAACCTATTTTTTGGAGAACAGCTGATAAGGAAATTGATTTATCCGTCATATCAACCAAAAACTCCTACCCCACAAAGATCAATTTTGCATTTGCAATTTTTTTTAATAATTATTCTTCTGAATCGTAGTTTAATATTACACCTTTATTTCAGCTGAGTTGATTATGTATTGTTCATAAAATTAATAGTTTTAAAATCACATCAAATTTAATGATTTGATCAATAAAAATAAAAAATTAACAATTAATTTGATTTAATTCAATCCAAAAAATAAGAAACTTAAAAATCATTCAAAACTGAAAAAACAATCAAAATCGAGAAAATCACGAAAATTAGAATTAGATCAAATTAATTTAATGCAAAATTTGTGAAAAATTTTAAAAGATTATTAAATTATATTATTTTATTCAAATTTTAAATTTTAAAATAGTTTAGTACTTCATTATATTAGTTTTTATTATTTTATTATATTATATATTTTTGTTAATTTTAAAATATTTTTGAAATATTATTTATATATTTTTAAAAAAATAATTTATTGAATTGGAATGTTAAAACGTTCAAACCAAAAATTGATCAACGGACTAATTTAAATTGATATGATTTTAAAAATATTAAATAAAACTATAGTGTCTTGGGCTCATGTGATATAATTTTTTTTTTCTTTTTACCTTTGATAACCTCTCAATCTTGTTAATACAATTAGCATTCAAGACTTCTCATAGCGATTTTAAATATTTTTCACTATGACTTTAATAACGTTTTTAGGAACAGATAAAGACATACTTTAGTTGATTTTATATCATTTAGTAATATATCAATGAAATATTTGTATCCTACCACACAAGATTAAAAATCTAATACTGTGAAGGCTTTTAAAAATAATATTAATTAACAGACGCTGATAAATATAATTCCTTGCATTCAAATAATGAAATCATATTTAAAATTATATTTTCTCTCAAAAATATATATAATATTAATAATTTTCTTTATTTAACATATTTATTTGATTTAATTTTACATTTATATCATTTATTTTCTTTATAATTACAGTGATTTTAAATTTGAAAATTCAATTCTCTGGAAAAATTTTGAAAATACAGTTGGTCAGAGGTTTACCAAAATTTCCTTAATCAAATTATGCGTGCATTGTAATATATAACATACAAAAACTTTTGGAAGGAAATGTTTTCGCATTTCAGAAATGTTTTATATCAAGAAACTCATCGAAATTTATACGAAACGTTTTTGACATATTTATGTAATTTTTAAAAAATGAAAAATATATTTTCACTCTAAAAATACGTTTTTTCTATTATAAATCTTAATTATGAAATTTATAAATAATTAATATTTTTTAAAATATTTAATTAATTATTATTATCTTATTTATTTTTCATAATTAATATTAATTTTGACAATTATATAATTCTATAAGTAATTACTTTAATATTTATTATAAATATATAACAACAAATATTTATAAATATATTTTTTATTTTTTTATCTTTACACGTTTTTTTTCTATGTTTCGTTTCCAACGTTTATAGAAAATGTTGTTTTTTTCGTATGTATTTTCACTTTTTTCATTTATGTATTTTCCTCGGGACCCAGTGCCACCTGTTCAAACTTTGAGGTCAACTCATGCAACAGATAGCATGGCATGTGTCATCCATCTGATGTTCCGATTTTGTTGGTTTTCTTTCATGCATTCACCACTACCAAATCAACCGATACCAAATACTATGATGAAGATTAGGTAATTGCAGATACCTAACTCTCAAGACGAACATCGACTTCTGCTTTCCACTTATACTCCATTTGTCTTTTATTTTTCTATTCCATATGTCATTTTCCATAATTTTATAAATGTGAAATTCAATATGTGAGACTATGTATTTGTTAAAGGTGATAATTTTTAATTTAATTTAAAAAGTTGGTTCAAACTTATTGAAAGTGATCTGAATGCATTTAAACTTAAATAAATTTAAATTGATATAACTTGAAAAATTCAAAATTTTTAAAATTAAATTAGATGTAATTTAATCTGACCAATTCATTTGCTCAAATATAAGTATGGTATTCATTTATATCACATTCACTGTGATTATAAAAGTATGAAAATTAGTAAAAATTAAAATAATTACAACATAATGATATTTATCTCGTTCATCCTCTCAACAGGATTATGTCCACATGTACCATAATTCATTATCAATCATATCATCAATTATATTATCAAATTTTTCTGTTCTTTTGGGCAAGAATTATATTATCAAACTTAACAGATTACACTCACTCGTACAAAATTACATGTACAATCTTAGCAATACATAATGCAGTTCGGCTCATGTTTGTTTTTATCATTTTTATTTGGATATAACTAAACCATAAATCTGAATTCTTAAAATTGTAAAGTAAAAATATGTAAAAATACAGTGTATTATATTGATTTAACCCAGTTCGATAACTATAGGACCCTACTAATTCATTATTTTATGAAAAAAGTTTCACTAAGCATAAATAATTATTTTATACACAATTATTAATATGTTTACACTTCAAATAACAATTCGTAATTATCAATATAATTACTTCACATTCTTTATCTTCTTAAATATAAAAACATATTATTTGAGTATATACAGTGTAAATAAGTCTTTTTCCAATCTTATATAGTAATAAATATTTATTATTTAACCTATCACATTAATTTAAATATATAATTTTATATAAAGACTCTGAGCATCCACAGAAGCCCTTAATTTTTTTTTTCTTATAAGATTTAGTCAATTTAATTTAATATGGCCATATCGGATCGATTGTGGATAACTGAGCAGAAGCTTAATTGCATAATGTTTTTGCATTAGCTATTGGCAGGAAGGGGAAAAAAAATGAATCTGTAATTTTTTTTTCAGTTTAATTTTTTAAATCAATAAAAAATACATCCCTATCTTTGTAAAAATTATATCTATGAGATTATCTAAATCTCGATTGTTTAATCTGAATATATTCTGACAAACTAAATCTCGATTGTTTAATCTGAATATATTCTGACAAAACATAACAAAAGGAAAAAAGAGCAAAATTATTTCATATATGATCTCAAATATTAGCTCCAAATAAAATGAGATTTTTAGGTGAACAAATGATAACCATCAGCTGCAAGAGCTCTTTCATTATTATTATTATTTCTTCGTTTCCTTTTTCCTAATGATTAGACCATTGGCATGAGGTGATTGAGTAGAGAAGTAATGGATTGGAGAAAGAGAAATGATGATTAAAGAAATGAATATGTGCTTGCCTCTCCATTGGTGATGTTGGGTAAGGTTGTTTTGGTTGCATGCTTCATCTTCAAGAAATTTAAACAAAATAAAGAAAATCTCTTTGCTTGCAATTGACACCAATGCCAACCTGGTGGGTCTAATGTGTTTCAAAAAGGTATGAGATAGTAAGTAGGTAGGTACACTAATCTGGTTTACCTACCATAATGGAATTTCTGAAATGATATATCATTTAGAAACCTGTGATTGCGAAATGCTTTCAATTGGATTGCCCTAATACCAACTATATAGATCAACCTGAAATCATATGTATTCTTCAATTAGTTTTTATATATTTGTAAGCATAAAAATGAGATGGCACACATCCTGAAAAAAAAGATTTTGCAATATTTTTGAACTTTTAATTACGTGTAAACAATATCATGTCATTTTACCAATATATATACATATGACTCGTTTAGTTTTGGTTGTTGGTACTAATTATTGCCTCATTAATATTAATCGTTTGGTAAATGTTATTTAATCATTATCGTTGACATATAAAATGATAAATAAAAGTATGATTTATGTTTAATATTATAACGTACTCTATATTATTTTATATGTCAATGTTACGAAAATAAAAAAATAATAATAATTGAGCATTTGGGTATATATTTGTGGTGAAAAATAATTATGTTCAGTCTATAAATATGAATAATAATATTTCAACCATTATTTATAGTATTTTACTATTTTTGATAAAATTAAGATGAAGTAATAACCTAAACAATTAATTATGAGAAAATAAACTTTATTATTAATAATTTTAAAATAAGTAATATAATTCTAAGTGTGACATAAAATTGAATAAGCCACCAACAATATTTCTTTAAAATTTAATTAAATATTGAATTGGTTGGTTAATTGATTTTAATTTAATTAAGTTGCAGCTGGCTGCAGCTTTTACGAAAGTCACCACCTTAGTGGTAGCCATGACAATTTCCTCGAAAATTCTTGAATCTGTTATTAATGCCCTTTGATTCGAAGGTGGAGTATTACAATAGTTTGGGAGAGCATTTCTCTTTATGCGCAGTCTTCCAACATTCAGTGGAACAATAATTTTGTTATCCATGAGATCTTGAATCTCGTACCTTAACCTATAACAATCGTCAGTGTTGTGCCCAACTCCTTGATGAAAGGCATAGTATGCATTGACATCATATCTCCTTGGCAGTGGATTGAGAGGTGGTCTTGGTGCTAGAGGTTTCAACACTCCCTTCTTCCATTGTCTCTTGAATGCCTTGAATAGGGGCATGCCCAAGTCTATGAATTGCCTCAGGGCTCTCAATGCATTCACGTTAGTCGTCATGTTCCCTTCCCCTTAGAGTTATGATGGGTTGCTTCTTCTTCCCCCCATGCTACTTCTTTGACTCAACCTCTAACTCCTCGATTTATAGGTCAGCTTCTCTAAGATCTTCAATGTTTCACACTAACATGCCTTTAATTCTTTCTGGTACCTATGCCTGGCAATGCCCCCTTAATGATCATCCTTACTTGATCCTTTTCTATTGGCCTAATGGTTGCTTTTGAAGCTAACCTCTTTGATATCTTTATGTAGTCATTTAAGCTTTCACTATCTTTTTGTTTTGATGACTCCAAATCTTACAGAGTAACCTTTAATGTTGAGTTGGAGGCATAATACTTCTTAGAAGTCTCTGTTAATTGTTTCCAACTTCTTCTAATAGCCTTAGGCAGATTATAATACCATATCTTCACAAACCCTTCCAGTGATAACTCAATAACTTAAGCATGGCATATGTGGACACCCCAAATATCTTTATTATCAAGACATAATAGTGGATATGATTGGTAACATCTTGAGTTCCAATGACCGTGGAAAGTTCATGTATTCAAAAATTGGCAAGGAGCTTCTCAGGCTTATGGGCGAACAACTCCTTAATATTAGTTCCCTTTTCCAATCCCTTCGCACTAAGTATCTTTTGGATCTTTTTTAGTCATCCAGCAGGATCATCAAATCAAGTGCTTTCCTTCTCATTCTCTATAGGTTTGTCAAGAGATGTAGCAGTGCTTCCCACCTATTTAGCTAATTTAGTTTCATGATACTCTTTCATTCCAAATAGATTGTCATCAATCCCCACAGGCTGAGGTGCCTCTATGGGCCTTCCCTTATCATTTCTACTGGCAGATGCATCAACTTTGTTTAAGATCTCATTGAGGCATTTGTTCACCTCTTTAATAATTCTTTCCTCTACAGTATTGCTCATTTTAGGCTTTATCCTTTCTATAACTTCAAGCTGTTTGATCAATTCCATGATTAACTCTTGTCTTTAGATTGAGCTAGGCATCTCGCTCTTCCTAGCTAATCAATTACCCCTTATCTTCTAGGAGGGTTTTGATGGAGCTATGTTGTTTCTAAAACAAAAGCTGTTAGCATGATGCTTAAACAAGGTAAGTAATGCATATATGCATGAGATGCACACGTTATTGCAAAAGATCCTTTT
The DNA here is from genome assembly GCA_949677035.1 of Omphalea diandra. Classification (NCBI taxonomy): domain Eukaryota; kingdom Viridiplantae; phylum Streptophyta; class Magnoliopsida; order Malpighiales; family Euphorbiaceae; genus Omphalea; species Omphalea diandra. The sequence goes on from CATIWR010009654.1 coordinate 18,313, forward strand.
AACCTTTTTCTCTCACACATAAGGTGTAGAGACTTTTTCCTAAACATGTCTTTATTCTTCTATCATCATGGGATAAAGAATATATCATGGTCACCTCAAATCAAAAAGGGTTGAAGTATGAAAAGAACACACATACATGAAATCTATAAAACAGAATCACATAGAAAAGAGAACTCTTTACATTGCTTAAGAAAGGATGTAAATATAGGTAAATAATCCATTTGACAAGAAAAGTGAGGGATGTACATAAGCATTTACATAAGAAAGCTCTTTACATAATGGGGTAGGGAAATAGACAAAACATAATGGGGTGGGGAAATATATAAATGTTTAAATAAAGGATAATTACACTAAGAGGGAATAGGGTAACATTTGTATTTACATAAGGGATGTCTAATGATGTTCTTTAAGGACTTCAACCCTTCTTTAGAGAAGAAATGCAAACAAGAGGGGTATCGTATTCCAAGCTGTTATTGGGTCCTAAATGTGCCTAGTGGTTGAGATGGGGTCCCACAAGCTTAGGTGATCGTTGTTGTAACCTCCTTCCCCCATTTGATATACCCTAAGGTATTTGGTTCATTAGTGAAGAATCTTCCTCACCATCTCTTAAATCCAAATGGAGCTTAAGTCTCAAGACTGGAAGATTCATCAGTTTGTCTAAGAGCATATTTAATGCATATAGTGAAGTATGGGGGCAATATGAATGCAAAGAATTAACTAATAACAAAGTTAATATGGTAAAGCAAACCATAGATTAAATGTGAAGTCAATTTTGAGTCCTCAGTGGAGTCACAAATATGAGCACCTCAGTTTTAGGATTACGCTTGAACTAGTGAAATCTTGCTTATGAATCTAACCTTTTATCAATCAACAAGGGGCTTGAGGGGACAATGATCATACGTTGGTACAACCCTAATTGTGATTTGGTGAGTCGTTACTCAATGAATAAAAATAATAATAAGATTCTTCACACAATCAATAATCAATTATTATTACGATACATGACAAGTACAAGAATTGGCTTATACAAGTGCAAATGCAATAGTTTGATTGATTTTGTTATGACCTCGCAAGGCAAACACTGCTCTCAATATTCATGTGATTCAAGTGACATTTGATTTTGTTGGCTAACATATAACATGTGATTCATTTGATTAATAACATGTGTCATAATAAGACATATTGGTCCCTTTACCAAGTGATTTATAAGTGTTTGTCAAGTCGGTCACAACATTCTTTTAGTTCCATATGCAAATGTTCATTTATAATGATATAATAAATAATCATTAAAATCATATAATTCTCACTTAATTTGTATTCACATGTAAAATGTTACATTTCAATCACACATACACATAATGAAATAAAAAATCGTATCTTAGAATCACACTATACATATTAGAATCCAATTAATTGATTCTGCTACTAACCTACATTAGTCGAGTTTGCTGAGTCACAACCTTCTTCAAAGTGACGATCGAGTCCATTATAGCCTCGGTTTAGATATGAGGGATCTGTAGGAATAAAAGAAAGACATTTTGGCAGTAAAAGCACCAATATCTATAAATACTACAAGAATGCAAGCAAAGGATACTCACGTGAGTGGTCTCAGCTAGCTCGAAGGTGCAAGTTGATTGTGTTGTAATGACATCATTGAACCAGTCAAGGATATCATGCAAGACTCTACCAGACCGTTAGGCACATGATCAAGCTCACCCATTACAAGGGGCTCCAATCGTTGGGTTTTATAAAACAAGCACAATAAAAAATATAAACATTTTTTACACACAAAATCCACTAAGAATCCATACAATTCAGTTAAACTGACAAGAAATAATGTGAAACCTACCAATTTAAACAATGATTGTGCGATTGTTAGAAGGCAGATATTAGGTTTACATTGATAACACCCTACCTGGAGTTTGGAGTTGGATCTAGACACTACCAAAGAGTAAACATCCTTTATAGGTGTCCACATGAATAGACTATCTCTAAAATGAGTAATGTACTAGCAGTAGGGTTTCTCTCTCTAAAATATTTTTTAAAAAATAATGTGAATATTTTGTGTTTTTTAGAAAACCCTAAAACATATGTATATATCTTAATTATTAAGATATATATGCCACTACATATCTTTTAGATATAGATAACTAAATATCCTCTTTATTTTACCTTTTAAATTGATAAGGATATATAAATATGAAGATAATATTTGTAATTATATATATATATATATATATATATATATATATATATATATATATATATATATATAAAAAAAAATTTTTTTTTTTTTTTTTTGAGAAACAGAGGTATAAAAAAAAAAAGTCTGGGGGGTGTGTGTGTTTTTTTTTTGTTGTGTTTTTT
>CATIWR010009655.1:0-18894 GCA_949677035.1 Omphalea diandra
GTGTTTACCTCATAATTGGTGAGTGCTCTTCCAAACTTCTTCATATTGGTGACGATGGACAAGAGGCGATTTGTCATTTCTGTGATGTTTTCGTTGTCCTTCATCATGAAGAGTTCCCATTCGGTGACATACATCTCCAAACGGCTTGACTTGACTAAGGTTATGCCTTTATGATAGTTCTATAAGGCCTTCCATATGACATGTGCAGTTTGACAATGCTGCACTCTCCTAATCTCTTCTTTCAAAAGTGAGCTTAGGAGAATGGCCATTGCTCTCTTGTTCCTACCATTTGATTTTCGATGAGCTTCACCCCATTCATCCCTTGGGATTAGTTCTTCATTATCATCCACAACTCTCGTAGGAGGCTTCCATTCTTTGATTACCACATCTGTGTCTAGGTAGATCTCTATCCTATACTTTCAATGAGTATAATCTGTTCCATCAAAATATGGCCTTAGCTGTGAGTGGTTTACTTCTTGTGCCATGATCTTGTTTCACCCAATGAAGGTTTGATTTGTGAAAACCTTGCTTTAATACCACTTGTTGTCCCTAGGCACCAAGAAGGGGGGTTGAATTGGTGAATAAAAATTTCAAGAACAAAGATAGATGAAGAAGAAAGAGTAGAAGAAACAATCAATTTATGTGGTTCAGATATAATTGACCCTACAACCACTCCCCAATTAATCAATTGGGTATTTCTCTATCTCAATGGTGTTTTCAAGCTCACACCCAACTTATACAACTTGTGTTTTGATGGCTAACACACAACCTTACAATAATGTGTTTTCTAGGCTAACACAAAACCTCACTTTGTTTCACTAGACTCACACTTAAACCTTTCTAGAAGTGTTTTTACAGGCTAACACAAAACCTCACAACTTGTTGTTTAATGCTCACACCTAACACTTATAATTACATAAAAAAGATAAAGAAAATGAGTAGCAAAGATTGAGAGCTTTAATCACTTGTAATAAATTCCTTAGCAACCTTCTTCATGGCTGTTTGGTGGAGTATTTATAGCCAAATTTTACCAAAGAGACGTTGCAGATCATAGCTCATCAAATCTTTGAGACATGCTTGACAGATTTTGCATTAAATGCTTGTCAGGATGAAATCGCGGTCGTTACTACCTTTCGCGGCCGCGATTTCCAAATTCTTCAAGAGAAACCCCGTCTATGTCTAACAACTAGTCCATGTGGCAGCTTCCTATTAGTTCATCAGGAAAATATAGTCGTTGTCTTTTACCTACTTTCAGAAGTCGCGGTCACGAGTTTTTTTGTATGGGCTGCGAATCTTTCTGCCAAAATGGTTAACTTTCTTCCACAAAGTTCGCGGTCGCTACCAGCAAGTTGTCTCTGCAATTTTTGACTTCCAAAAATCTTTTGGGACACTTGTCAAGTTGTGGTTGTGGACTTGCTTCCCTCTTGAGTTACTTTGAAATTTACAGTCGCGACTGAGGCGAGACTTTCACCGCAAATTCGTCTATGTCATTTTGGCTTCTTTCTTTTCAAGGGTCGCGACCGGGAATGGCTCTGCGATTTCGCCTGCTTGAATTTCAACATGTCTTAACATGAGTTGCGGTCATGAATCCTAGATTGTGGTCACGAATCCTAGATTGCGGTCACGATTTACATGTCACTTTGGAGTTTATCAACTTCTTTCATTTCTTCTTGAGAGATTGATTCATATCTACAAAAATAACACTTATTTGAAATATTAATGATGATCAATCTACTTTGTCAAGATCAAAAGAGGTTTTAAACCTATGATTAATTATCCTAGTCCAACAGTGTCATTGAGGAGGAAGTTTTTGTTGAACAACCTCCTAATTTTAAATCTCATATCTATCCAAATCATGTTTTTCAATTGAATAGAGCCTTATATGGTTTGAAACAAACTTCAAGAGATTAGTATGAAAGGCTAAGTTCATTCCTTTTGAAAAATGATTTTGAAAAGGGGAAGGTTGACACAACTTTGTTTATAAAAAGACACAATTATGATACACAAATTGTGCAAATACATGTTGATGATATCATTTTTGTTATTATTAATGAATCTCTTTGTAGGATTTTGCTAAATATATGACTAGGGAATTTGAAATGAGTATGATGGGAGAGCTGAAATTCTTCCTTAGCCTACAAATCAAGCAAATAAAAAAAGAGATTTTCATCAATCAAGCCAAGTACACAAAGGATATACTCAAGAAATTTAGCATGGAAGGATGTAAAGTAACAAAAACATCAATGAATGCTACCATCAAATTAGACAAGGATAAATTAGGTAAATCAGTTGATGAAAAGATATATCAAGGTATACTTAGTTCTCTACTCTATCCTACTGCTTCTAGACTTGATCTAATGTTTATGTATGCATGTGTGCTAAATTGCAATCTTGCCCTAAAGAATCCCATTTTAATGTTGTTAAAAGGATTTTCAAGTATCTACATGGCACATTACATCTAGGTTTATGGTATCTTAGAGATTCGTCATTTAGCCTTATAGGTTATTCAAATGCAGATTATATTGGTAGTCTTCTAAATAGAAAGAGCACTTTAGGAACTTACCAATTCATAGGAGAATGCTTAGTTTCTTGGTTTAGTAAGAAGCAAGTTTTGGTTGCCTTATCCACCGCTAAAGCAGAATATGTAACTGCAGGTTATTAATGTACCCAAGTTCCTTAGATGAAATAATAATTAAAAGATTATGACAAAGTTATTGATCACATTCCCATCAAATGTGATAACACTAGTGCAATAAATCTTGCAAAGAATCCCATCCAACATTCTAGGAGCAAACATATAAACATTAGACATCATTTCATTAGAGATCATGTCTAAAATGGTAATCTAGTGTTGGAATTTGTAGACACTAATCATTAACTTGTGGATATTTTCACTAAACCTCTCAATGAAGAAAGGATGAACTTCATTAAGAGAGAGTTGGGAATGCTTGATGGAAGCTCCCTAAAGTGACATTTGGATCTTATTAGAATACTCCTTGTGTGGCCTATTGTTCTTGAACGATTGATTGTTATATGTGATGAATGTATAATAACTTCTTTAGATGTCTTAATTCTTTATGCAATTGTGCCTCTATATGCCAATTTGCATGAATTAAGCATCAATATATTAAGTGGATCATAACTTAGAAAGTCAAATCTTATCTTTTTATAGTTACTTTTCTTGCCTTGTAATTCGCGGTCGCTACTTCTTAATTCACATCGTGATTTACAGGTACTTATCATCCGTCCATGAAACCATCAATTGCAATTGCTACTTTTTTTCTCCATTATGAATTTTTTTCCAAATACAAAAGTTTTGACCTTTGACCACCCTATTTTCTAAGGATTTTTTTCGTTACTTAGATATTTTGTAATCAATGGTCGTGACTTGCTATTCGCGATCATGAATTTGAGTAACTGCTAAACATTAATTGGTTTGACTACCAACCGATGACATCCCTTCATTAAATGCATTTTTAACCATTTGTTACCATTTTTGCACCTTTTCTTGGCTTATTTAAACCCTTGAAATAGTGTTCACATTTGCTAAATGACTTCAGCTCTCTTCATTCTTAATCTCAAAACCTTCTCCAAACTCTCTCCCATCTATAATGGCCCCTAAGAAAGCCTCCAAAGTATAAAAGGGAAAAGCAATAGTTCAACCATGTAGTCCTTCTACCCTTCACATGATGGAAGGGGTTACTAAGGAAGAGAAGGATCAGTACAAGGTTACTTCTTCCAAGATAATCCAACTGAATAACATTCTCTCCATATTTCTCCTTGAGTCACTTGGGATCAAGGATGAGATCTGTGCCAATCTTTCAAATTTAGGGTGGAATGAGTTCATTTTCCATGATGAGCTTGATTACAAGGAGATAGTGTTGGAGTTCTTACCTTGAATCCAAGAGCAGAATCAATGACAGGTCAATATGGGTTAATATTTAGAGCCTTTAGGGATCCTTTTTTCATTGCCTTTGAATAACTCTCAAATCTTTTCAATCTTTAAGTCAGGGATGACATTCCATTCATAATCTCCTCTCTTAACATCATTTACTCAGAGTTTTGGTCTGAAATTTCCATTGACACCAAACACGACCCAAAGACCTTTATAGCCAATATTTGAATCCTACCTAACTAGGTACTTCATCGTATCATCACCTTCTCTATTAACGCAAGGGGTAATGGTAATGATAAGTTCTCCCAAAAAGGCATAGTCTTCATTTTTGCTTGAATAAAAATAAGCCAATCCAAACCTATCGATACCTTGTGGATCAATTGATTCACATGAGTATAAAGCCAAAGAGCCTATTTCTTCTTCCATCTCATCTAACTATCATATATCATTATATGGGTGTTCTTAATGAGGAAAATGAATCCTCACTAAAAAGATTTTACCATCCCATAACTTTCTGGACTTGCCCTACTTTATTAATGCTAAGGCAATTCACCCTGATTCATACACTTATACCTTGGGTGCATTTGACTTTCCAAGCCTCAAAAAGGAAGAGGCTAGTCGTTGAAGAGGGTGCTCAATCCATTCCACCTCTTTAACCTAAACCTAAAGCCAAAATTTCTCTTTCCTCAATCAATAAGAAGCTTAACAAAATGATGAGAATGATAAAGAGAAGATTTTTCATACTCTTTCACCTCCATAATGATTTGATGGATCTTCAGGAGAAAGTGGGTGCTACTCCTTACCACCTCTTTGATTTTGAGGATTGGGAGACACTCCTGAAGAAGAGGATGATGACGAGGTTGAGGAGGGTGATGAAGCTCAAGGTGGAGGAGCAAATGAAGAAATTGATGATTTTGAAGACAATGATAATTCTCTGATATTCTAGTTTGTTATTAGTTTTTAGAATTTTTCCTTTGTTTCTTTGTTTATGTAAAGGTTGTGATCCCATAGTTTCTAATAAATAAAAGTGTTATTTTTATCCATTGTAATTGATTGCTTCGTATGTTGTGTGATTGGTCTTATTTGGTTCTTGTACTTATTTATTCTTTATGATTGTTTTATCCCAATTTATGCTTCATACACTTGACACCAATGCATCTTAGCTCAATGTATAATCTTTACTTTTTTTTTTTTATCTTACCAAAAGGAGAAAGACATTAGTAGTAAAGTATATGTATAAGGAATGTGCATAAGGGAAGTATAAGTTGAGGGGGAGCAAATAGCAATAGGCGCATTATTTTTCAATCTTATAAATCTTTAATTATTTGATTAACAAGTTTTTAAAATCATTAACCATCCCAACTTCACACTTGTGCAATTTATTTTTTTAAGGTAAAATCAATCTAAGTAGTCAAAATAAAAAATAGGGAGATTGTTGGACTAGGTTAGTTAAACCTAAGTCAAAGGCCTCTTTTGATCGTGACAATGAAAATTGATTGGTACTAATGTTTTGTTTAAGTGTTGGTTTTACAATGTATAAGCTAGATTTTCATTGAAAGTTGGATGGAAATCTGAATCTCTAAATTTAAGTATGACATCCTAATTCGCAATCAGGATCCCACAATTTGCTACTATGACCCTATAATAAGGATGGATGAAGTAAGGCTAGAAGAATTCATGGAGGAAATCACAGCCGCGATCTAGCCAAGTGGAACTTGACTGTCAAACTAAGGAATTTGCAGTGGTGTTCGCATCCTATGTTGCAACAATGAATTTCATAATTGCAATGAGGGAACTAAGTCTGCAACCGTAGTATGTCAAGTGTCTAAATTAACCATTGGAATATCAAAATTTGTGAGGGTGAAGCATCTGTCACGATCGCAACTAAAGAAAGTGTTTTCTCGTCACCAAATAGAGGAATGCACGGTTTCAGCCGTACCCAAGAGGGACATCAATTGCAACTGTGATTTTTGATTGATAGTGGAACACAATGACTATATTTCTTGGAGCACCAATGACATATTGATATGTGCACTAGTCGTTAGACATAAAATAGGGTTCTTTGCCATGATTTTGAGCTTTCCATTGTAAATTGGAAAATCACGACCACGAAATACCAGTCACAACCGCAACTTCAGTCTAATAAGCATTTAATGTAAAATCTACCTAGCCTACCTTAGAGATTTAGGCATAGTTTATTGTTAATGTCTCTTCAGTGGATATTGCCTATAAATACTCTACTAAACAGATGTAAATGCAATAGAATTTCATTAATTATAACCAAACTCTTGCAAATTTACTTCATAACTTTTTATTCTTGATTGTGAATTCTTGATTGTTTAGTGTTAACATTAAACACCTTTGTGATTAGGTTGAGAGTGAGCCTAGTTTCCAAAACTCTTGTAAAGGTTGAAGTGTGAGCTTGTCTAAAATACTTGAGTAAGGTTTTGTGTGAGCCTAAAAACACAGAGTGTAAGGGTTGTGTGTGAGCCATACAACACATTGTACAAGTTTGGTATGAGTTTGGAAACACCATTTTAAGTTGAGTGAAATTCCAAATTATGAAGAATTAGGGAAAGCACATAGGGTTTGCTAACACTTGAACCACTATAAATATTTTGTCTTTATTGCCTCTACTTCTTCTCAATTCTCCAAACACTTAACTTTTCCTCTATATTTTTTAATCTCCTACTAATTCAACCCCCTTTCTTGGTGCACTAGGGCCAACAAAGGGATAGAGATATATTATAATTAATGATAACATCTAGTACGAATTGTTGTATTTTTCCAAAAATACTAGTCTTGTTCAAGGAAACTTCAACTCCTATTCAAATTATATAGCTTTACTAACCATTTGTTTCTTCATTTTGAGCAGAGGGTGAGAAACCTCTAAACCTACATAGTTAAACTTTCTTTGGTACCCATTTTCTTTTATGTCAATGGTGGTTAGCTACATAAATATGCTCATCTCTTAACCTAGCATAACAAAAGTATGTTTTATGGCCATATTTTTCATAATAAAAGCATTAATAAATGGATGTTTTCTTAAGCTCTTGTATAGAGCATGATTGAGGTGGCATCCTCAAAGATTGGTGCCTAAAACATGAAGGAACCATTGCATTCTTAACATGCTTAGTTCCATAAAAGGCATCATTTGCCTTTAACCTATAAGAGCATTTATAATCATGCATAGGAGTTTTTTTATGTATGCATCCCAGAGTGAGTGTGATCATAAGTAACTTTTCTTCTAGGTGCAAAATGTAGCACATTTTACCTCTTTGGGTTGTAAGACGCATACATAAAAGCATCATTAGCCTTTTTCTTAGGCTTTTTGGTGTATACATGTGCTAATATTGTGCTTTAAGGGATTACATTGGCATTAGCCATTTCTAAAAAACTTAATGATTCAACTCCTTAGACACTAGGAGTTCTAGAAGGTGAAGCTTGAAGAAATACACTCTTAGAGATAGAGGAAGAGGCATGATTATATCCAATGTCATGTTTCACACTAGCATCTCTTTGAGAGCCTAAAAGTAAATTCATTTTTTTTTCCTTTAGTAAAATTTGAAAGAGTTTTTCAAGTCCAAAACCTCCTTTTTCAAACTATCATTTTGTTTGGAAAAAGTTTCATAAAATTTCTTTTCAGAATTTGACTCTTCATTTTCCCTTTCCAAAGCATCAATTTTCATTTTTTTTAAAATTCTCTTTCATTTGAATATGAGAAAAGTGCTTTTGAAAGTAATTCCTCTTTTACTTTTCTCAAACATTTAACTTTTTTAAGAAGCTCATCTTTTATTTTAGAAATGGAAGAAATTTTATTTTTCAATGATCTATTTTCATTTTTCAAAATCTTATTTCTATAAAATGATTTATCCAAATCATTATTTTCATCATCATATTCACATACCTCATTTGAAGAGCCCTTATTCGATTCATCCTCCATGGCCATTATACATCCATCTTTCACTTTCTTTTTAGCCCCTTCCACCTTTTCGTCATTCTATTGTAGGAGAATTCATCATCACTTATGGATATGGAATTCATTAAGCTCCTTCTTCTTCTTTACTCTTGATGGCGGTCTTCTAGCCCCATTGACAAATTGCTTCCTCTAATCTGAATTGGTCCATTTTTTAGAAAGCTTCCATAATAAAAGGACTTAAAGGTTGTTTTGATCATGTACCTTTTGTACTTAAGCTTTAAAAGAGGTTAGGTCTGATACCAAATGTTGGACTGAGTGGCGATATGGCAACCCAAGAGGGGTGTGAATTGGATTGAAAATAAAAACAATCACAAACACAAGCACAAGAATTTTATAGTGGTTCAGCAATGTGCCTACTCCACTCCTCAAGTTTTCACTTAAGCCTATCTATTTATTTTTCAAGGCTTTAGAAAACCCTTCCCTTTTATAGGCTAAGGAAAAACCTTCCCTTTTATAGGCTCAAGGATAACCTTTCCTTTTAAAGGCTTAAGAATAACCTACCCCTTAGTATCTTTCTAGGCACAATACCAACCTTTACAACCACTACTAAGGATAGATCCAAGTAGTGTCTATGCCTCTCACATCAGGTAGCTAATACACAGTTAGTGCTCAATAAAACCTACTTTCAAAAAGAGTAATAAAAACAAACTCACTTTACCCAAATACAAAGTAATACCCAAGATCTGCACAACGAGTTATAAAGAGTTACAAAGGTATTCACACTTGTTCTCAATTTTTTTCTAACCTTTTTAAACTCCAAAAATGCTTTTTATATAACCAAGCTCCAAATCTAGCCATCAGATCAGTTGATGTTAAGTCTGATAGTTTTTCTGTAAAACTAGCTGTTAGAGATGACAACACACATTGTTCTTAATCAAGACCCATTAAAATTATAATGGTAACATCTAATGCCTATTGAATGTCTTTAAACTTTCATTGGCTTTGACTATAATGCCAGTTGGAGAAAGAACAGTGTCTGTTGTTCATTTCTAAAAAGCTTGAACTTTACTCCCTGTTTATCAAACTTTGAACAGTTGCTTTCCACGTTCGTTGTGCAATTCACAATGCCTATTGAAAACTCCTTCAACGCCTGTTGAGAAGGGGCAATGACTGTTTTAGGTTCTATAAGCTTTTGCTTAGGCTTGGATGCTTGTCCCATGCCTATTGTGAATACGCAACGCCTATTGCTAGCTCAAATCAATGCCCATTGTAAAACTTCAAAGTCTATGTCGAGATCCAACACAGCTCAACCTGAAATACTTCTCCAACGCTTATTACAAATGGACAATGTCGTTACAAGGTCTAAAAGACTTTGACAAAAGAGTAGCATCCAATCAACATCCATTATTCATCCTTTAATGCCCCTTGAATGCTCAAGTGCCCATTGGGAGATGTTCAAAGCACGTTGAACTTACACAATACACATTGAACTTGTTTTGGCTTTTTAATGTTTGTCAGGTCTTAGGTTCACGTGTTCTCTAAACATTCTCCCCTAACATTTAAAATAATCTGCCATCTTAACATTCATCACGTCTGTTCAAGTTATCTAAAACTTCTCTTGGTTTTATTATGGTTTTGATATAGTTTTGTTATCATTCAAAAAAGAAAAGTGAGTTCAATGCTCTGGGGTTACATGTTCTCCAAACACTCTTTCCTTAGCATTCACAACACTTTTTCTTCATCCCTTTATAACCTGTATCTCTCAACTAATTCCCATTTACTCCTTATACATTTAATAAGTTCCAAGATACCATTCTTTAAGATGTAATAAGATATATACTAGTTATGATAATTTGTTACTCATCTATGTAAATATCATATCTATTTCAAGTGCCTTAAATGCAATGGTGTGAATATTATCATCATGCTTATTAAATATACGTATATAAATAATCATTTATGCAATACATATGTTCACATGGAATTGCTAATTAATAAAGGTAGGGATGTTATATATATATATTTTTTTCCATCTTATAAAAAATTTCATCCTTAAAATTCAATATCTATAAACAAATAGGAATAATATTGTTTTATATTCTCTTTGGTTTTTCATGTGGCCACTACATATGAGTGATTTCTTCATAACAACTTCACCAAAGGAATTTCTCCGTTCCATAATAGTTTTATCTCATAACTAATGATTTTCATTGCTTCTTATCATTTAATGCCTAAGTATGTGTATAAGATCAAACTTTTTTTAGCATTGTCACAAGAAAAATACATTATAAATTTAAGCCTTTCTAATGGTGATGCAACCTATAAGCGAATGGCCTAATTCTTTCTACGATCTCATATGGTCTTATAAATTAAGGACTCAATTCTTCCTTTTTTCTAAACCAAATTATTCTTTTCTATAGTGAAACTTGAAGGAACACTTTTTCTCCCACCTTAAATTTCATTTCTCTCCTATGTTGGTCTACATAACTCTTTCTCCTATCTTGTGCTACTTTAAGTTTGCTCTTGGTTACCTTTAATTTGTCTATAGCATTTTGTAGTAGTTTTACCCCTTCTCGAAAACACATCCTTTTTTATGCCAATAGATTGGACTATGACATTTTTTTCCTTATAATGCTTTATATGGTTCCATTTGTACGTTGCTATAATATTGATTATTATAAGAAAATTCAGTCAACACAATATTTTCATTCCATGCACATTTGAACTCTATCACACAAATTCAAAAGATGTCATCAAGTGTATAAAATATTCTTTTTTATTGTCCATTTTTCTAAGGATGAAAAGCAATATTAAAACTTAACTTAGTTCTTATGGCTTGTTGTAAACTAACCTAAAATCTGGATGTAAATTATGGATCGTTATTTGATGCAAGGAACACTGGCACGCCATACAGGCATAAATAGTGCTGAATTAGGTAGTCAATCAATGATCACCCATATGACATCATCCTCCTTCAATGTTTTAGGTAACCCATACATAAAATCCGAGATTATTTTTGTATGCATTAAATTTTAGGGCTCAGGATGCAAAGCTCAATGTTGAAATCACTAAACTAAATCCCCATAATGTAAAAGAAAACTGGCTAAATAAAGGAATGAAAGACCCTAGGAAACCTTATAGAAGTCCAAAACTATGCCTAAGATTAAAGCCTAAGGACCAAACCCAAACCTATCTTAACACTACCAACAAAACTTGATGGGTCATACAGCCCATTAAGCAAGGCTATATAGCCTTCCTAAAATCCTAAACTAAGGAACATTCTAGATCTGGCCCTTCTTTTTACCCTAAGGCTATGTTACACTAAAATACAAATGGATAGCATATTTTTAGTTGTACAAACCCTATTCCAGTACATTCATCTCCTTCTCTGTGATTGGATGCATCCATGGTATAACACTATGCACTCACCCAACACCTATAAATACCCCCACATTTTTAAAGAGAATAGAGAGTCTTGGAAACCCCAAGTTTACTCTATAGAAATCACTTCTCAAAGAACCCCAAACACAGAAAAACCAAACCTTAACCTTACCCCACTCTGTCCAAGGTAGAACTAGGCCTTTATTTCACATTTGTACATTTCCTTAAGCATTTTTTGAGGATATTAAACTTGTTATGTGCTACTAAGGGCAAATATATCATTAGGAGATGCCTAAGACTCCCTATCATTAGGGCATACCTAAGACTCCCTATCATTAGGACATAGCTATGACTCTATATCATTAGCACATTGATAATTCTTTATTTTTAAGTATCATTAGGGCTAGTTTTATTGTTAATTGAGTTTAAATTGAAAAAAAATATCAAATAATGTCTCACTTTTGGCTTGTATTTTGTAATTTTATAGGAAATCCTAAAAATTGAAGCTTATTGATGAATTATAAGAGTTTTTTGGGTGAAATTATGTAGTTTCTAAAGTTCAGGGATCAAAATAAAAATTTGGCAATCAGGAACAAGTTTTGATATTTTATAGACATAATTTGAGTCCATTTTTCATTCAAATTAAGAAGAGCCCATGCAAAAGAGGAAGAGTTTATGTTTCACCAAGTCTTATTCAAAATAGGAGAATTTATCATTAGTTTCTTTTTCCTAATTGGAGAAGGATTCCTAATTATTCATGTTTTGAAGAGGAATATGAGATGATAAATAGGGGAGGCAATTTTTGTTTTGGGATATAATATTTTCTAGAGAGAGTTTTTGATTATTTTATTTTTCTAGAGAGAAGTTTTTTGTTTTATTTTTCTTTTTATGGAGAAGAAGTTGTCCACAAGAGGGGAGTTATTGATCATCCATCAAACTTGAAAATAATTGAAGAATACAAGGGTTTTATCATGAAAACTTTTCTATTTTATTTTCTTTTTATTTTGATGTTGGTTAATAATTCAATTATGAACTAAATTAGTTAGGCACTTGGGTAAGATGAACCCTAAGATGAGTTTTGAATTGTGAATTTTTAGATAATATAATATTTTTATTATTTTATGGAATTCAATTGTGTTTGCTTCGTATTTCCTTGAATTGATATATCTAAAATATTGATTCTTGCCTTATAATTCTTTAAACTTAGATTGAGAAATCAAGTTATTAAATAGATTTAGCACAATTGAAAGGAGTTACATATACCCCTAGAGATATGATAACATAAATCTTTCGGATTAGAGTCAAACCTAATAGTGAAATTCAAAGAACTATAATGCAATTTTAGGGGTTTTAATTAGGAAGAGATTCCAGTTAATCAACCTAGAATTAGATATTAATGATTTTGAGAAGGACTTTGATATACTAAAGGGATTTGCATGGTTCCATAAATATTGAATTAGATTGTATTGTTGGAAAATTAATTTCTTCATAAGTCTTAGAGGATTTAATACTTGAGTGCCATTTGTCACATTGGCCACCTTTTTCCCAATCTCTAGTTCATGTTTTCATTATTCTAGTTTGTCAAATTAATTTAATTTAGTTATTAATTAGTTAATTAATTCAGTTAAATTTACTAGTTAAATTATAAAGAAAGAGCTAATACTAGTACTTTTAGTCCTTAAGGGATCGACACTTGATACTTCTACGTTATACTATACTCGATAAGTGCACGCTACTCGATCTATAGGTGTTGACCTCGGACTGTATCAAATTTTTGTCACCGTTGACAGGGACTAAAATATTAGGAACACTTTATATCTATTAATTTAGACAATTTTTATTTTTCGTAATCTTTTTCATCTCATTTTACCCTTATTGTGTTAGTTTTGTTGTGGTTTCTAGTCTTTTCAGGGACTTTAGTGGTGTATGACTTGAAGCAACACAACTGAGCTAGAGCCTGAAGATCCTGAAATAGAGAGGAATTTCCATCAAAATTTAAGACAAAAGTATCTAGAGAAGATTGAGCATAATCAAGAGATAATAATCATGGCATATCGTCAAATGACTATGTTTGACTACGCTAAACCCACTGCGATAAATGCTAGAATAAGCATAGTGAGACTTGCTATTGCAGTCAATAATTTTGAAATCAAGGCAAATATCATTCAAATGGTGTAACTGTCAGTACATTTTGATGATTTTCTAGATGAGGATCCAAATTCCCATCTAGTTGATTTCTTGGCAATATGCGACACTTTCAAGATCAATGGAGCTACGAATGATGTCATTCATTTAAGGTTATTTCGATTTTCATTAAGGAGAAAATCCAAATGGTGGTTGAACTCACTTGTTAAGGGTTCTATTACTACATGGAACCAGATGACAGAGAAGTTCTTATTGAAGTATTTTCACTTATAAAGTCAGTAAGATTAAGGAATGATATCTCATCGTTCATTCAATCTGATTTTAAGTCACTTTATGAGACGTGGGAATGATTCAAGGATTTGTTAAGAAGTGCCCACAATATGGGTTGGACACTTGGGTTCATATTCAGATATTCCATTGTGGATTGAATCAAATGACTCGCAAATGATAGATGCAGTGGCATGAGGCTCTCTCAACAATAAGACACCAGATGAAGCTCAAACATTGATTGAAGAGATGGCAATGAACGAATATCAGTGGCAAAGAAATTCAAAGAGTAACAAACCTGCTGGTATGTATAATCTTGATTCAGTCACTGCTTTGGCAAGTCAAGTTGAAGCTTTGAATAGAAAGATCGATGGATTAGTTTTAGCACCATAAATAAGTCAAGTGTTGTAATGTGACTTGTGTGGAATGGCACATAAAAGCCAAGATTGTCCTA
Organism: Omphalea diandra; assembly: GCA_949677035.1. Lineage (NCBI taxonomy): Eukaryota > Viridiplantae > Streptophyta > Magnoliopsida > Malpighiales > Euphorbiaceae > Omphalea > Omphalea diandra. The sequence continues at coordinate 14,062 of CATIWR010009655.1, forward strand.
ATATGCTTGAAATGCAATAAGAGATAGTGATATGGGGAATGTTCCAAGATCACAAAATAACCCCTATAGTAACACCTATAATCTAGGATGGAGAAATCACCCAAATTTCTTATGGGGGAACTAAGGGTAGCAAAGGAATAATCCTCCATCAGGTTACCAACAACAACAATAACCACCCTAAGAGAAGAAATCAAATTTGGAAGAGCTAATGACCAAATTCATCCAAGCTTCTGATGCTCAACTCTAAACTCAGGATGCCACTTTGAAGAATCATGAAACAATGTTGAGAAATCAAGGAGCTTCCATCCATAATTTAGAGAATCAAATTGGACAGCTTTCTAAAATGATTTCAAAAAGGCCACAAGATAGTTTGCCTAGTAATACAGAGATAAATCCTAAGGAACATGTGAAGGTGATCACCATTAGGAGTAGAAAAGAATTATAAGTCGGACCTAAACCTCAAGTCGAGGAGAAGAGTGTAGCAGAGACCCAAGACCAAGGCGATGCATGTCTTAAGCCAGTTAAGGAATTCAAACCTACTACACCATATCCTGCAAGACTTAAGAAAGATCACTTAGATGAACATTATGGTAAGTTTTTTAAACTCTTTAAGCAACTCCACATTAACTTATGGTTTGTTGAAGCTCTATTGCAGATGTCTAAGTATGTAAAATTTCTGAAAGAACTCCTAGCCAATAAGAAGAGACTTGAGGAGGTATATAGAGTGATCCTTAGTAGGAATATTTGGCCATCTTACAAAATCAGCTACCTCGAAAGCTCAAGGATCTAGGGAGTTTTACTATCCCCTGTCTTATTGGTGGGTTGACAATTGATAGGGCTTTAGCTGATCTAGGGGCAAGCATAAACCTAATGCCTTATAAATTATTTGCTAAATTAAGATTAGGGGAGCCTAAATCGACTAAAATGAGCATTCAATTAGCTGATAGGTCAATTAAATATTCTAGAGGTATCATTGAGGATGTGTTGGTAAAGGTAGACAAATTCATCTTTCCCATTGATTTTGTCATACTTGATATGGATGTTGATGTTGAGGTTCCATTAATTTTGGATTAACCATTTTTGGCTACAGTTAGAGTTTTAATTGATGTTAGTGCAGGTAAATTAGCTTTAAAGGTTGAAGATGAATAAGTGACCTTTAAAATTTTTGACGCTTTTAAACACTCACTTGATCATGATGACAACTGTTATTTCATTGATTCCATGGATTGTGCTATTACTAATTGTATGCAAATAATTATCTCTTAAGATCCATTACAGTATTGTCTTGCTCAAGGTGAGGAGACAAGAGGAAGGTGTGATAAGTGAGCAAGCATCCTATCTAGAAGCTAATGAACTAATAATAAGGGAAAAAACTTTTAAGGAGATTGATAGGAGTGAGGAACACAAATTAAAACCATCCATTGAAGACCCATCTACGTTAGAGTTGAAGAAATTGCCTAAACATTTAGAGTATGCATTCTTGGGAAAAGATTCAAAGCTCCCAGTTATTATAGCATCTGATCTAAAAGAGGAGAAAAAAGAGAAACTTTTAACTGTACTTAAGGAACACAATAGGGCAATTGCTTGAAAGACCTTAGACATAAGAGGAATTGGTCCCTCTTTCTGCACACACAAGATTCTCATAGAGGATGACTTTAAACAAGTTGTGTAACCACAAAAGAGACTAAACCCTAATATGAAAGTAGTTGTAAAAGTTGAGGTAATTAAATTACTTGATGTATGAGTGATTTACCCTATTTTTGACAGTTCGTGGGTGAGCCTTGTGCAGGTAGTACCAAAGAAAGGAGGAGTGACGGTTGTTCCAAATGAGAAAAATGAGTTGATTCCCACAGGAACCATCGCCAGGTGGAGAGTATACATTGACTACTGAAAGTTAAATGATGCCACAAGGAAAGATCACTTTTCTTTACCTTTTATAGATCAAATGCTTGAGCAACTATCAGGGCATATGTACTGTTGCTTCATAGATGGTTTATCCGGTTACTTTTAAATTCTTATTGCTTCGGAGGACTAAGAAAAGACAACATTTACTTGTCCCTATGGTATGTTTGCTTATCATCGAATGCCTTTTGGATTGTGTAATACACCCGCTACTTTCTAGTGGTGCATGATGGCAATTTTTGATGAACATGTAGAAAATATTATGGAAGTATTCATAGATCATTTCTCTGTTTTTGGTGACTCTTTTGATCTATGCCTTCATAATTTAAAAAGAGTGCTTAAACATTATAAGGACACCAATTTGGCGTTAAATTGGGAAAAATGCCATTTTATGTGCAAGAGAGTATAGTTTTAGGGCACAAAATCTCATATAGGGGGATTGAGGTAGATAGAACAAAAATTAAAACTATTTCTAAGTTGACACCCCCTACTTCAATTAAGGCAATTAGGAGTTTTTTAGGGCATGTTGGGTTTTATAAGAGGTTCATTAAGGACTTTTCTAAGATTGCTAGGCCTTTAACTAAGTTGCTTGAAAAAGATGTGCCCTTTGTTTTTACTCAAGAATGTTTAGAAGCATTTAACATTCTTAAGAAAAAATTGACCAATGCTCCAATCATAGTAGCTCCAAATTGGACTATCCTTTTAAACTAATATGTGATGCAAGTGATTTTGCAATAGGCATAGTTCTTAGACAGTGGAAAGACAAACATTTTTAGCTCATATACTACGTTAGCAAGACTCTAACAAACACCCAATAGAATGATACAACTACGGAGAAGGAGTAACTAACTATAGTTTTTGCATTTGATAAATTTAGATCTTACTTGATATTATTCAAAGCTATTGTTTATACTAACCACTCTGCTCTGTGTTATTTGCTTACTAAGTCAGATGCAAAACCTAGATTAATTTGATGGATTTTACTATTGCAAGAGTTTGATCTTGAAATATGTGATAAGAAGGGTGTTGAAAACCTAACGGCTAATCATCTATGTCATTTAGAGAATTCAAATTTAGAAAAGCTCGAAAAAATCAAGATCAATGATCAATTTCCTAAGGAGTATCTTTACGACATTAAAGAGGTAAGTGATTTAGATGTTTCGTAGTTTGTTAACATAACAAATTTCTTGGCAAGTGAAGTTCTACTAAAGGGAATGTCTCATCATCAAAAGAGAAAGTTCTTTTTGAATTTGAAGAATTACTTTTAGGAGGACCTTTACTTGTTTAAAATTTGACGGATCAAATTGTGAGAAGATGTGTCCCAACATCTGAAGGATGGGAAATCTTAGAGCAATGTCATGTTAGACCCGTTCGAGGGCATTATAGTGCAAATAAGATAGCTCAAAAAGTCTATGAATCAAGTTTTTATTGGCTGACTATCTATAAGGATGCCCAAAGGTATATAGAGCAATGTGATAATTGCCAACGCTCAGGTAATATCTCTCATCATGATGAAATACCTCAAAACTATATTTTGGTATGTGAAATATTTGATATTTAGGGTATTAACTTCATGGGCCTCTTCCTGATTTCATTTGGAAATAAATACATCCTAGTTGCTATAGTTTATGTTTTTAAGCGGGTCGAAGCACAAGCTTTACCCACAAATGATGTTAGGGTTGTAGTTAAGTTCCTTAAGAAACTTTTCTCGTGTTTTGGTGCACCTCGAGCAATAATAAGTTATAGGGGTACTCATTTTTGTAATATGCAATTCGAAAAGATGCTTAAAAAGTATGGTACTACACATAAGGTCACAACCCCATATCACCCTCAAACAAGTGGTTAAGTTGAGGTAGCTAATAGCGATCTCAAATGAATTCTGGAAAAGGCGGTTGAACAATCTAGGAAATATTGGTTCCTTAAGTTAGATGATGTTCTTTAGGCTTATTAAACAACTTATAGAACACCTATTGGTACTACCCCATATAGGTTATTTTATGAAAAGGCATGTCATCCGCCTGTACAACTTGAGCATAAAGCATATTGGGCTACAAAACTTCTTAATTTTAATATTGACCTTGGAGGTGAAAAGCAAAAGCATCAAATAAATGAACTCGAGGAATGGCAATTAATGGCATATGAAAACTCCAAATTGTATAAGGAAAGGGCTAAGAAATATCATGACAAGAGTATTCATTAATCCAAGTAGTTCAATGAAGGAGTTCAAGTACTTCTTTATAACTCTCGCCTCAAATTATTCTGGAGTAAGCTCAAATCTAGATGGTCTGGACCATGCACCATCAAACAAATTTTTCCTTACGGTATAGTCGAGGTAACTCATCCTGAAAAAGGTACGTTTAAAGTGAACGATCATCTTTTGAAGCTTTATCTTAGAGGTGAATTCAATGAAAAAATAGTTTATGAGAAGTTGGACCTTCTCAATTTGAGTAAATTGCTTAAAGCTCAATCCAAAAAAAAAAACAAAATGTGTGCAGTACATTAAAAAATTTTTGTATTATTTGATAATTTTATTTATATTTTTTACTTTCTTCGTGTGTGTGTGTGTGTGTATATATATATAATAATAATAATAATCATAATACATAAATAAATAAAACACAATTCTCCTATTTTGTATACTCCTGCTTAAATCCAGACTCCTCCATTCCCAACTTACTACCCACCGTCTCCACTACCAATCCCTTGAGATTTTAGGGAAGTTTCCTAATTCCTTTGTTTTTTTTTTTATTTTGTTCTTTTTAGTGTGTTATTTATTTGTTTTGTCGTGCTAAAAACTTCTCCTCCACATTGAGGACATTGTGTCTTAAGTGTGGGGGAGGATTTGCATTGTTTGATAATTTTGTTTTTTATTTGTTCCTATTTTATTTATTTTACTTTCTTCATACATATATATATATATATATATATATA
>CATIWR010009659.1:0-10594 GCA_949677035.1 Omphalea diandra
TTGTAAGGTTGTGTGTTAGCCATTAAAACACAAGTTGTAATAAGTTGGGTGTGAGCTTGAAAACACCATTGATTTAGTGAAATACCCAATTGAGTGATTGGGGAGTGGACGTAGGGTTAGTTTTGCCCGAACCACTATAAAATTTGTGTGTCTTCATTGTTCTATCTTCTTCTCTTTATCTTTGTTTTAAAATTTTTATCCACCAATTCAACCCCCCTTCTTGGTGCCTAGGGACAATAAGGATCAATCTAAGTTGTCAAAATCAAAAAGGGGGAGATTGTTGGACTAGGGTAGTTAACCCTAAGTCTTGGGCCTCTTTTGATCTTGGCAAAAGGGATTGATCATTTTTAATGTTTCTATTTAGTGTTGTTTTGCAGTTTTTGTGAAAGTCTTTAAGTTAGAAGTTGGATAGAAATCTTAATCTTCAAAGTATGTGAAGTAACTTCTAAATCACAATCGCAATCTAAAATTCGGGACTGCGATCCATTAGAAGACTTGCTAGAATATCAGACAGACGAAATTGCGAAGTCATTCTTTGCCGCAACTCATCCAAAGGAAGAACTTCAAAAGTGACAGACGAATTCGCGACAACTTGCCTTAGTCGTGATCGTGAAATTTAAAGTAACTGAAGATGTAAACAAGTCCATAATCATAGCTTAACAAGTGTCCTAGGCAACCGTTGAAAGGCAAAAATCATAATGGGAACTTGTTGGTAGAGACCGCAAACCCAATAGTAGAAGATGAACACTTTTTGGCAGAGGAATTCACATCTAGAGTTGCATCCTGTACAAGATAAATTCATGACCGCTACTTCTGAGAGCAGGTGAAAGGTAACGACTATATTTTTCAAGTGTACTAATTAGAAGTTACCACAAGGAGTTTTCCTTATGGAATTTGGAATTCGTGACTGCAAATATGTAGTAGCGATCGTGAAATGACTGTCAAACATTTAATATGAAAATCTATCTAGCATATTTTGATGATTTTGTACTAGTTTTATTGCAACATCTCTTTGGTGGGTAGAGGCTATAAATACCTCACCAAACCGATGTAAATGCAAGAGAATTAATAACTTTATACCCAAACTCTTGCAATTTTGCTACTCATTCTTTGTTACTCTTTAAGTCATTATCGGGTGTGAGCATAAACACCAATTTGTAATAGGTTATAGTGTGAGCCTGTTAAAACACTAAGAGAGATTGTTGTGTGATTAAAACATAAGTTGTAAATGTTGTTGTGTAAGCCTAAAAACACAAGTGTTTAGGCTACTGTGTGAGCCTTCAAAACACAAGTGTAAAAGTTTGGTGTTACCATGACAACACTTTTGAAAGATAGTCGAATACCCAATTTTGAAGAATTGGGGAGTAGACGTATGGTCGATTATACCCGAACTGCTATAAATATTGTGTTTCCTCTCATCTCATTTCTCTTCTCTCTTTCTAAATTTAATTTTTAATACACCAATTCAACCCTCTCCCCCTCCCCTTTTTGGTGCCTACGACCAACAATTTGGACAACCAATCCATACCCAGTATCACATCAATTTCACAATAATACTAGATCAACATTCAACTCAACGTCATCAATGTGAATCACACAATCATGACATACCTTATCCATAATTATCACATCTCTCAAAGGAGTGCTAACACTTAGATCAAAACCTAAAGCTTGATGCTTACTACATAATTGTGATGCCATGTTTAATGAAATGAATGAATGTGTGGAGCCATGATCAATTAATGCATTGACTTATAAACCATGGAGAAAAAGTTTACCAGTGATTACTTCTGGAGCAGCTATAGCTTCTTGCCTAGTGATGGCAAGTACTCTGGCCTGTGTTGGGGGTCTATAACTCTAACCTTCTGATCTGCTCATACCTTGGCCAATTGTGGTTGTTCTGCCTCTGCCTCTGCCTCTACCAGATGATACTCCAACTCCACTTGCCTTTGAAACTTCAATTTTGGGCTCTGATGTAGCTCTGCCTCTGCCTTCTTCTAACATTCTAGATTTTTTAGGACAATCTTTAAGCATATGATCAAGAGACCCATAAAAGTATCACCCCTCAGTCAATTTTCTACATTCACCCATATGTTGCCTACCACAATGTACACAAGAGGGTCATTATTGCATAACTTTACCTTGACCTCTGCCTACATAAGATGAAAGTCCTAATCCTTTGCCTCTATATCTAGAGTAACCACCCCTAGCACTAGACTGTGATGGCATATAATTTCCATGTTTAACTTTCTTTCTGTTAAAATCCCTCATAAACTCAATAGGCCCTCTTTTTACTCGTTGCTCCATCCTTCCTTTTTATAATATTTCCACCCTGATTGCAACAACTTTTAGTTTGGTATAACTTTTAAGATTTGCAGTTGTGATCTTACTTCTAATCTCATATCTGAGTCCCTCTTCAAATATTCGACATTTGTCTTTATCAGTGGTTACCATAAAGGACGCATAATGAGATGATTGATTGAATTTTATCTCATATTCAGCTATAGTCATCTGCCCCGTCTTTAGGTTCAAAAACTCTCTTATTTCATCACTTTATACACTTCTGGCATGTAATTGTTATTAAACTCATGAAGAAAGTCGTCCCATGTAAGCACTGAAGGCTGGGCATCACTCATTGGAATTGTTTCCCACCAATCGTATATGTCCCCTTGTAATAGCAATACTACATGATTAAACATTTCTTCCAGTGTGCATTTAATCAAGTTCAAAACTCTTTATGTTCTTTTTAGCCATGTCTTTGCCATTGATGGATATGTGGTGCCACTAAAGTCAACTGCACCCTATTTTCTTAATTTATCATACCTTATATCTCTTTGAATTTCTGCACCTTGCATTGTTGGTTCACCAATTCTATGTTGTAGTTGACTATGAGATATGTTTTATGCATGAGAATGTGTAGGAGATCTAACTATGTCAGCAGGTTGATCTCTTAATGGTTGGCATGATGCTTCTATGGAATGTAAGTCGGTTGACTCCTCTTTCCTTAGTAAGCCATGGGTACTACCATGACTACCTTCTGGTAATGCCCTATAGACATATAAGACTATGTCATCTGATAATGTAAAATATTTCAAAAGTCATGTCATGTTCATATGTATGTCCCTATAGAACCTATCTTTGCTCTGGTACCAAAAACTGTAATGACCATTTTCATTACAAAACTCATAGCATTCATGTCCAAAATACATATGCATAAAGGCTTTATTCATCATACATACATAATCAAATATGTATTTAATGTACATATGTGTTAACTAATGTCAATACTAGTAACCATAATTAGTTCCTATCTAAATGTATGTATATGACACAAGGAGAGAGAGAATTGGAATTCAGTTAATGATCTGTGGTCCATGTGTCTCAATGCAAAACTCTAAGCGCCAAAGTGTGCAATCCCTATTCTTCGGTATCTGAAAAATATAATTGTAATTTAGTGAGTCACAACTCAAAGAATAAAAGCAATAATCATATTCTTATATCATAGCCAACAATCAAATATCATCAAGATACATTACAAGTATAACATTTGACTATGCAAGTGCAAGTGCAATAGATTAATTTTTTATTGTTACCATCTAAGACAAACACTACTCCCGAGAATTCATGTGATTCAAGTGACATTTGATTTTTGTTGGCCAGCATATAACAAGTGAATCATTTGATCAATATCATGTGCCATTGGCACCTATTGGTCTATCTTCCACGTGATTTGTAAATTTTTAACAAGCCGATCACAACATCCTTTTAGTTCCATGTGCAAATGCTCATTCATAAATGGTGTACTAAGTAATCATTAAGAGCATATGATTCTCACTTGACTTGTATTCACATGTAAAATGTAATAATTCATTCATATATACATGTAATCGAAAATAATCATATCATAAAATTATCACACACACGCACACACACATTGAATCTAATTATAGTCTTTACTTACCTTTTGATGTCACCAATCTTTATGGTAGGTTTGATTCTCTCTTTAGCGCTTCCTCAAAGTTTTGAGATCCTACCATTTGATACATACATGGTTATAAGTATGTGAAAATAATTATGAATGCTTGGTATGCAACTATGGCATGATTCATGCAAGTTGACCTAGTGTTTATGCATATTTTCATTAGATGGCAGCCTGAGCTTGCTATACTCTCAAAAAAATAACTCTATATATACTTATCCACATGACTTGATTCTTTTTTCCAAACAAACTAGACACATAATGGGACAACATATTAAATTTCAAGCTAATATCAGACACATAAAAAATGTGGTGAATTTTTAAATTTTGCCATTGCAATGTTATCTCAGTCTGAGTAGGTCTTACATTAGTGGGTGTATCTCAAATTGTACAAATCTAATTGAAATAGTAATCTACCATCAGTTACAAAACATATAAAATAATATTTTTTTATATTTAACTCATTGTCTAATTCAGTCTATAAGGTCACTCAAATAAAGGACCAATCTCAAGGTGAGTAGGATTGTAACATATTGTCAAGCAGTCATGATGAAGGAACAATATCTCAACAACCATGTTGTATTTGATAAAAATATTTCACAAGTATATATATAACACATAAATACACAACTTTTAAGTTTGTACCATCATCAAATTCTAAATCTATGGCCATTAAATTCTTGGAAAATAGAATTAAAAGAAATGTGGGGTTTCATCTAGGTACAGGGTCAGTCCCAATCAATGAGCCATTCCTCTTTTCACATAACAAATTAATCAAAACTGATTTACATTTATTTAGAGGGGATATAACCCTAAACATTTCATTTTTTACACTTTGTCAAAATCAAAACATAAGTCCATCATAATATAAGAAAAAAGAAAGACTGAGGTCATCTCGGTTGGTGGTGAACCAGCCCTAATGAAGTAGCCATAACTCCTCACACACACAAAATCAAGCAAAACTGTTTCATATGAATTTATATGGGATATAAAGATACAACTTTCATATTTTTCACTTTCCCTAATTCCTCTTCTAGGGTTATGAAATCGTGGGTACAAAATCCTGCTCTAACAGTAAAATCCAACACAAATAGCTCTTGTTCTCTTGGATCTCTTGTTCTCTTGAAGTTCAACTTTCATCTAAGAGCTCTACCTCAATTACTCCATAATTCTCATTAACCATGCATGATTAACATTTAATGAGGGGTGAATTTCAGTTGAGAAAAAGATAAATTAACTTACCTATTGTCCTAAAATTATAAAACTTTAGGACTCTTTCCTAGGCAGCCCACACTTTTTCCTCTCCTTCTTCTTCTTCTTCATCTTCTTCTGTTCTTTCTTTCTTCCTTAGCTCTCTCTCTCTCTTATGCTATAACTCACATCTAACCCTTTATTTTTTATCATAAAGGGTCAAAAATTCCACTTGTAATCCTATTGCAACAAGACAAAATCATGGTGTTGCATTTCTATTGGTTGGAAGTTCACTTTCCTCTTTTAGTCCCTCTTATTCACTCCTTAACCACCCGTATCCATTTTCTAATTCCTAGATGCTCCTTACACTTTAAAATAAGCTATATAACACCATTATTTACGATGCTATAATAAGCACACAACATTAAATAATTGTCATGCAACTATATAAACACTACATATATGTTCAAGTATCCCAAATGGAATGGTGCAAGTTCATTGTTGTGCTTCTACAATTCACATGTTTAAATGATTATTTATCTAATGTATATGTTTATGTGGGATTTCATATCATTTATGCAATGAATATGTTCATATGATAATGCTAATGAATGTGGATAGGGATGTTACAATAAATACTCCACCAAATAGATGTAGTGGCAAAAGAATTCATTAATTTGTAACCATACTCTTGCTAATTTGCTACTCATTCTTTCAGTTCTCATTTATGCTTTTGTGATTGTTTGGTGTGAGCAATAAACACCATTGTAAAAGGTTTTAGTGTTAGCCTTGAAAACACTTGTGAGAGGTTTTAGTGTAAGCCTTGAAAACACTTATAAGTGGTTTTTGTGTGAGCCTAGCAAACACAAGTTATAAAAGTTTGGTGTGAGCTTGGAAACACGTGTTACGTTAAGTGAAATACCTAATTGTAGAGAATTGGGAAGTGGATGTAAGGTTAGTTAACACATGAACAACTATAAACACTTATGTCAATATCTTTCTTCTCCTACTCATCTTTTTAAACATATTAACCCTCTTTTTAATTTTTAAATTAAGCACCAATTCAACCCCCCTTCTTGGCGCCCTAGGCCAACAAATGGTATTAGAGCCAGCTCTCACTAAAAACCTTAATTTGGTGAGTAAAGATTATGGCACAAGAAAGAATCCACTCAAACCTTAAGCCTTACTTTAATGGAGCTAACTATGCTCATTGGAAGTATAGGATAAAGATCTATCTTGATACAAATGTAGTGGATCTTTGGGATGTTGTGGTTAAAGAATGGAAGACACCTACCAAATTGATGGATGGGAGTGAATAACTCATTCCTAAAGAAAAGTGGGTTGAAGCACATAGAAGATCAAATGGCAAGAACAAGAGAGCCATGGTAATTCTTCTAAGCTCTCTTTTAAGATAAGAGATTGAAAGAGTACAACATTGCCAAAAAGCCCATGGGATATGGAAAGCATTGTAGAACTATCATAAAGGCACCACCTTGATGAAATCCAACCAGCTAGAGGTGTATGCGACGGAGTAGGAGTTGTTCCTGATGAAGGAGGATGAGAGGATCATCAAAATGACCAATAGACTTCTAGCAATCATCACACACATGAACAAAGTTCAGTAGGATTCTTATAAATCATGAGGTAAACTCTAAAATTTTAAAGTCTTTGCCTCTTAAAAAGTGTAGTGCTAGAGTATGCAGTATCCAAGAATCCAATTCAGTAGGAAAGGTGCCAACGGATGTCTTAATAAGAAAACTCTTAACTCATGAGTTAGCCTTAAAGAATGATGAGGAGATGAAGAAAATGAGGGGCCAAAGAGAAAAATCTAAAAAATATGAAAGGAAAACCTTGGCGCTCAAATCCACTTATAAGGAGAAGGAAGTGGAGGCTAGTTCAAGTGAAGAAGAAAATGATAAGGAGGAAGATGAACTAGCAATGCTCTCTATAAGGACCAAAGAGCTCATTAGAAGAAGAAAAGAAAGAAGAAACTTCAAGAAAGCTCATAGTCCTAAAGAGAGATCAACCAAAGTCACTTGTTATGAGTGTGGCAAGCCAAGCCACATTAAATATGATTGTCCCAAGCCAAAGAAGAACAAAAAAAGGGACAAAAAGAATAGGAAAATCTTTAAAGTCACTTGGGATGATAGCTCATGTGAGGAGGATGATGATGAAGAGATTGTCAACATATGCTTTATGGCTCTAAAAGACTCTCCTAATAAGGTAAGCAATTCATCTCATTCTCATTCATATTATGATAACTTAAATGATGTAGATGAAGAGCTTCTAGAAGCTCTCACTATGAGATGTGATAAGTATAAGTCACAAATTAAATCTTACAAGAATAAATGTTCACAATTAGAGGATGATTTCAAATCCTTTAATTATCTTGTGAGTGAATTAAAGGCTTCAAATGAAGAACTTAAAAAGGCTATGGAAAATCTTTATAAATCATCTTCATCATTAGCTTCATTAAGAAAAGAAAATGACTCACTAAAGAGAGAAATCACTGAGCTTAAAAGCTCTATCTCTAAATTTCATAAGGGTAAATAAGCTTTAGATACATCCATAGTATCACAAAGGCCTCCCTTGATTAGGCATGGTCTAGATTTCATTGAAGCCTTACCCTCTACATCTACACTCACTAAGTTCATTAGAGCCCCAACACCTCAAACTTCAAGCAATGAGATTGTTGGTAAGAAAAGTGCCCAAAGCACTAAACCTTCAATGCCTAAGGGCAAAAGGAAAATACAACATGGCTAATGGCGCACTTATAGTAAAGGCAAACATGCTTATATGTATAATAAAAAGCATGTTAATTTCAACGCATAAAAAAAAATTCACATCTACACCTATACATGCATGTTCATGTTCTCATATAGATAACCAAAGTATGAGAAGGCCTCTTCCTCATACTAAGATTATGCATAGGAGAAAGACTTCCAAGTCTAAACTCCAATGTTATTATCGCATGAGGTATGGACATATTAATGTTTATTATTACATTAGGAAGGCTCACCTCAAATTAGAGGACCTTTCAATACCTAACCCCTTAGGACACAAGTATTAGGTACCAAAAAATAGATTATTTATTTGTGTTGTGTAGGGATTTTTGGCAGCCACCAATGAATCAAATGATTGGCATATAGATAGTGGATGCCTAAAGCACATGACAGGCAATATGAAGCTATTCATGGCCTTCAAAGTAAAAGAAGGTGGTAATGTCACATTTGGTAATAATGCCAAGGGTAAGGTAATTGGGATTGGAACCATTGGTAAGAATGGTTGCTCTTTAATTAATGACATTTTGTTAGTTTATGGCTTGCAACATAATTTGTTAAGTGTAAGTCAATTGTGTAACAAAGGTAATAAAGTCACCTTTGACCTTAGAGAATGTTGAGTTACCACATTAGTGGATAAAAGTGTTGTTTTCAAGGGTGAAAAGAAAGGCAATACCTACTCAATTGACTTAGACAATTTGGGTAACTAATCTTTTAAGTGTCTTATGTCTCTTAGTAATGAAGCTTGGCTATGGCATAGAAGACTTAGACATGCTAGCATGGATCTCTTACAAAGCTTATCTAAAGGAAAGGTGGTGGAAGGTCTTCCTAAGCTAAGTTTCTTAAAAGACAAGATATATGATCCTTGCCAAATAGGGAAGCAACATCAAGACTCCTTCAAAGCTAAAAATGTTGTAAGTTCATCTAGACCCTTTCAACTAATTCATATGGACTTGATAAGACCTACTAGGAGTGCTAGCTTAGGTGAAAAACATTATGCACTAGTCCTAGTTGATGATTATTCTAGGTTTACTTGGGTGTTTTTCTAGCTCATAAAAATGATTCATTTGACGCTTTCAAAAGCTTTGCAAAAAGAATTCAAAATGAAAAGGGTTACTTCATTTCTTCTATAATAAGTGACCATGGAAAAGAATTTCAAAACGAGTCTTTTGAAACTTATTGTTCTAAGAATGGAATTTTCCATAATTTTCCAGCCCCTGTAACACCACAACAAAATAGTGTTGTAGAGAGGAAAAATAGAACACTAGTAGAAATGACTATAACTATGCTCAATGAGTATTCTTACTAAATTACTTTTAGGCCGAATACATTAATACTTCGTGTTATATTGCAAATAAAGTTTCAAACGAACCATTCTCAATAAAACATCTTATGAGTTATGGAATGGTAGAAAACCCAATATATCATACCAAATAGTATTTGGATGCAAGTGCTACATATTAAACACCAATGATGATTTGGGAAATTTGACTCAAAAACTAATAAGGGGATATTCTTAGGTTATCCCACCTCTATCAAGGTCTATAGAGTGTTTAACAAAAGTTTTATGGTTGTTGAAGAGTCTATGAATGTTGTTTTTGTTGAATCTAGTAAACTTGATCTTAGGAAAGGTTCTTTTATTGATGATCTTATAGGTAACTTTGAAAAATTGGAATTGGAGCGCATTACAAGAAAGGAACATGAAACAAAGATAAAGGTGAATCATCAAGAGTAGATAAGGAACCACAACATCAGCAAGAAGCATTGCCTAGTCAAGATCTACCTAAGAATTATAGATTCTCCAAGCATAACCCTAAAGACTTAATTATTGGTGACACCTCAAAGGGTATAAGTATTAGATCTTAACAAAATCTTTTAGATAATAACCTTGCCTTTGTTTCTCAATTCAAGCCAAAATCAATCGATGAGGCTCCAGATGATGAAAGTTAGGTGATCGTTATGCAAAAGGAACTCAACCAAATTGAGAGAAACAATGTATGAGAACTTATTCCTAGGCCTAAGGTGTGACATCCCATTTAATAATCATTAAAATTCTCTCTAAGTCTATCCATTATCATTAAAAGACCTTATCTAATTTTTTTTATTTATTCTATGTCTCTTGTTCACCAAATAGTAACTATTTACAACAAAACATACATGGATAAACAAACTAAAATACTAATTGACTGCATACTAGCCCAACCTCTATTACACTGCTAGATAACAACTTCGAAATGTAAATTGGATGCAACCTTTAGTATACTCTTCCTGAAAGAAAATTTAATGCAAAAGAGTAAGTTAGCATACTCAGTAAATAAATGCATAATGATACTTTAATCTCAAATAACATAACGAACATTTAAATATTAATAACTCATCATCATATCCATACACGAAATAAAAAGTTTTTACTCTTAAATGTCACATAGGCTATCAAATGTTATTGCCACATAGGCTATAGATCTCAATGCCACACAAGTTATCGAATGTTATTGCCACACATGCTATCGAATGTTACTGCTACACAGGCTATCAAATGTTATGGCCACATATGCTATCAAATGTTATGGCCACACAAGCTATCAAATGTTATCGCCACATAGGCTATCAAATGTTATCGCCACATAGGCTATCAAATGTTATC
>CATIWR010009708.1:0-47734 GCA_949677035.1 Omphalea diandra
AAGTATTGAGATCCTAACATTTGATACATACATGGTTGTAAGTATATCAAAATGATTATGAATGCTTGGTATGCAGTTATGGCATGATTCATGCAAGTGTACCTAGTGTTTATACATATTTTCCTTATATGGCAGCCTGAGTTTGCTACACGGTCAAAGCAATAACTCCCGATATACTTATCCAAATGGCTTGATTCTTTTTTTCAAACAAACTAGACATATAATAGGACAACATATTCAAATTTCAGGCTAATATCAGACACACACAAAATGTAGTGAATTTTTAGATGTTACCCTATTGCAGTGTCCTCTCAGTCTGAGTAGGTCTTACTCTCTTGGGTGTATCTCAAACTGTACAAATCTAACTGCAATAATAATCTACTATCAGTTACAAAACATATAAGGAACATTTTTCATGTTTTATTCATTATGCAGTTCAGTCTATAAGGTCACCAAAACTAAAGACAAATCTCAGAGAAAGTAGGTTCATAACATGTTGACAACCAGTCATGCTAAAGGGACAATATCTCAGCAACCATGCTAGATTTGGGAACAATATTTCACAGGTATGTATACCAGACATAAATATACAACTTTCAAGTTTATACCATCCTCAAATTTTGAGTCTATGGTCATCAAATTCTTAGAAAATAGTTTTAAAAGAAATGTGAGGTTTCACCCCGGTATAGAGTCAGTCTTAATCAATAAGCCATAACTCTTTCCACACAGCAAATCAATCAAAACTAGTTTACATATGTTTATAAAGGACATAAGGCTACAACTTTCATGTTTTTCACTTTCCCCAATTCTTCTTCTAGGGTTATGAAATTATGGGTGTAAAATTTTGCTCTGACAGTAAAATCAACAGAATTAACTCTTGTTCTCTTGGTTTATAACTTCCATCCAAGAGCTCTACCTCAATTACTCCATAATTCTCACTAACCATGCATCATTAACATGTCATGAAAGGTTAATTTCAGTTAAGAAGAGGATAAATTACTTACCTATTGTCCCAGAATTGGAAAACCTTAGGCAGCTCACACTTCTTCCTTTCTTTCTTCTTCTTCTTCTTCTTCTTCTTTTCTTCCTTTCTTTCTTTCTTTCTTAGCTCTCTCTTTCTTTCATTTGGTGGATCTCAACCTTATCTCCTCTTTTACCATCCCATAATGGCAGATAATTATAATTTGTATTCTTACTCTAATAGGACAAAAGATTGGTGGCTTGTTCTTATTGGTTGAAAGTTAAACAACTTTGCTTTTAGTCTCTTTTCTTCATTCCTTCATCACCTTCGTCCATCCTCTAATTTCTAGATGCTCTTTATAATTTTAGATGAGTTTTCAAACACCATTATTTATGATGCTATAATAAGCACACAACATGAAATAATTTGTCATATAACTATGCAAACATTGTATATATGTTCAAGTATCCCAAATGCAACGGTGTAATTGTCATTGTTGTGTTTTTTACAATTCACATGTCTAAATGAGTATTTATCCTGTGCATATGTTCATGTGAGATTTCATATCATTTGATATAATGCATATGCTCATATGTGATTTCATATCATTTGTGTAATGAATTTATTCATGTGATAATGCCAATGAATAGGGATAAGGATGTTACATTAGATCATCCAATTATCTTGTTCAACACCTTTGTCTTGTTGGCTTCCTATTATTCATCCTTGCCCCCTTACCACTGCCCTTGCATTCTTTTCATGTCGCAATTGGCTTCCTTAGTGGTTCTTTACACTCTATTGACTTTTGCTTTGCTTACTATATGTTTTATGACCTAATATTTTCCTAAATCACCCTTTGTAGTTTTTGACTTAATAGACACTTCCTTCTTTTTCTTTTGTTCTTCTTTTTTTTGTGCCCTAATTTTGACCTAAGTTGTCCTTCGAGTTTTTTAGTTAGCAGGCTTATTTTACTTTTCTCACTTCCTCACATAAAATATTTTAGAGCATTTATTTTCATCCATGCCTGATAACTCCATGGCATTACCTGAATAGATTTACTTAGCCATGTAGGGACCTTCCCAATTTTATTTAAATTTTCCTTGAGGATCTTGAGCTTGAGACCATATTGATTTTAGCACTAAATCACCAACTCTTATTATGCTTTCCTTAACCTTTTTGTTGAAAGTATGTGCCATCTTAGCTTGGTATAGTTGGATGTGGTAAGAAGCCTTTAACCTTTGTCATCTAGTAAAGTCAGCTATTCAAATAAACTTCTCACCCACTCATAGATACTTTATTTCTATCTCAATTGGTAAAACTACTTCCATTCCATACGCTAAGAAGTATAGTGTCATTCTCGTTAATGTCCTAGCCGTAGTTTGATACCCCTATAATTCAAAGGGTAGTTTCTCCAACTAGTCCTTATAAGTTTACACAATCTTTGTAAGGATGTTTTTGACATTTTTGTTGCCTGCCTCAACTGATCTATTTGTTTATGGCTTATAAGGTGATAACTTATGGTGGACCTCTGACCTTAGCTTAAAGGTGAACACTATTGTTTATCATAACAACAAATAAGATTATTTTCTAAAAGCTGATCCATCTAGTTTGCCCATATCTTACCAAAAGACTAAACTTCCAACTACTTTAAAAAATAATCCATCGTTACTATAATGTACTTATGCCTCTCTCTCCATTCACTGTTTTGTAGAATAATTTTCATATTTTTATAGTTTATTCCACTTAGAATCCATGCATTTAAATTGAAATTGGCATAATAGTAGCCTAATATATGAAAAATGGTGTCTTGTAGGTAAAAAGTGTGGAAAAGAAAAAGATAGGATGAAATGACAAAATGCATTGCCATATGGTCTAGGCACATAACTATGCATCTTAACACCCTAATTAGGCATAAAGTAAGGGAAGTGCATGCTAAAACACAACCATCATTGAAGGGTTAAAGCAACTACATAAAATCATAGGTGCACATGGTCGTGCCTTGATAGGCACACGGTCGTGCGCCTCCTTAATAACACAATTGCAAGAAGAATATTATAAGGATTCTTTTCCTTTTGAAGATATGAAAGTTTCCTCTTTTAAAGGCATGGTTTGAGCATGATTTAAATGAGGAAATTAACCAGAATTAGGGAAAAAGAGATTAAGTGAAGAAAGAGAACAACGTGCAACAACGTCTAATAAAAAACTAAAAAGAGAAAAGGTGCAAAAAATCAAAGAGATCAAGAAGAAGTCCATGGCTACTCTCTACACCAAATTGATTGTCTTCCTTCCTTGACTTCATTAGCATCCTCTTTAGCCCATCCCAAATAGAAACCAAAGTGGTTAAGGCATCAACCATCACATTTTCTTCCCATGGTACATAATGGAATATGATCCTTTTGAAATTCTGAGTCAATCTCTTTAAGTGTTTGAAATATGGGCTTGGACAGGTTTCCATCTATTCCCACTCATAAGTTATCTGAGAAATAACTAACAATGAATCCCTAAATACTTTGACTATCCTTACCCTTATCTGTATTAATGATTCTAAACCTAACACATAAGCCTCATATTTGGCCATGTTGTTTGTTACCTTGAAATTGAGTTTCTTGGCTATTGGGAACAACTCTCCCTCTAGTAACACTAAGATTACCCCTATGCCAGCTCTTTTCTTGTTCACTACTCCATCTAAGTACATTTTCCATGCCTATGTCTTTATTGTTGCTAACCCTTTATCTGGATAATTGGAAGGTTCAAACCATTCTTCCACAATCAGCTATTGGGCCAACTATTATACAACTACCCAACCCTTAATCACCTTCTTAGATGTGCACTTGATGTCAAATTATATTAAAAGTATTAACCATTTTGTTAGTTTTCTAGTCAAGGAAGGGGTCTCTTCTAGATACTTGACTAGATCAAACTTTGAAACCACTTAAATAGAGTATGACTGGAACTAGTGCCTCAACTTCTTTATGTCCTATACTAATGCATAACATATATTTTCTATTTGATTATACTCATCTTCGTAAAGGAGCAATTTCATATTGAGGTAATACACAACATGTTCATTTCGTACCTTATCTTTTTATGTCAACATTACCCTCACAAAACTCTCTTCAATTGTCAAATATAAAATTAATGGTTTTCCTTATTTTGGGGGAATTTGGTGGGGTGGTCAGATACTTTTTTATCTTCCCAAAGACCTTTTAATGTAGCTCATCCCAAACCACTTACTAAACTATTCTCAATAATTTGAAGATTGGCTCACATATAGGAATGAATCTAGCTATGAACTAAATAATATATTAGAGATGGCTTAGGAATCTCTGAACTTCCTTCTTTATCTATGATGAAAGCAATCTTTAATGGTTTTTACCTTATTTGAATCTACTTTGATACCTCTATCACTAACCATGTGTCTCATTAATTTGTCTGATGTAACCTTGAAGTTATGTTTCTTAGGATTTAGTCTCAAGTTATACTAGTCAACTCTTTACAAAAACTTTTCCAAGGCTTCAAAGTGTCCTTCCTTTGTTTTAGACTTCACTATCATGCAGTCTACATATACCTTTACTTCATTATGGATCAAGTCATGGAATAAAGTGGTTGCCATTCGTAGGTTGCTTTTGTATTCTTTAACCCAAACTACTTCACTTTATAATAATATGTACCCCACTTAATGATGAAAATAGTCTTTACCTTATCTGTGATAACTATAAGGATCTAATTATATCCAAGAACCCATCCGTAAAGAAGTACATAATGCATGTTGCGACATTATTTACTAGCACATCAATGTGGGGCAAAGGGAAATCATCTTTAGGGCATGACTTATTCAAATCTTTATAATCCACACACATCTTTACTCTCCCATCCTGCTTTGCCACCAATACTATATTAGCCAACCATTAGAATAGTCAATTATCTTAAGGAACTTAACATTCAACTATATTGCCACCTCTTCTTTAACTAATTGGGACCATTTCGATCTCATCCATCTGAGCTATTGTTTTACTAGCCTCATATATGGGAAGTCAGAATCCTGTGTTCAGCTATCTATTGATCAACCCCAGACATATCCTTGTATGTCCAAGCAAAAGCCCTTTAATACATCACACAAGTAAGAAAATCCATCATTCATTATCTTAAACTTAGAAATAAATACATCATTGTCCTTAAAAAGACTAGAGACAATAATACCAAAGACATTAGGAAAAGAAGCTTCTTCTAGTGGATAGATAAGAGTCCCCTAAACACTAGCCTTTCCTTCTTCTTCAACCTCTTTCTCGTTAGTTGCCTTATGAGGATCATTCAAATTGCTGACTCATTCAGAGTTTACTTCATTCTCAATTTTTGCATTAGTCATAGCCTTTATCACTTCCTCAAAATCCTGCTTCATTTGATCATCTCCTAATTCAATTTTCATAAATCTTTTCTAAAATGCCACCTTAGTTAGTTTTGTATATTCAACTTTAGGAACTTGGCTTTGCATTTTCCCATCATCATATATAACCTCAATGGAACTCACAATCGTGTCCTTAATGTCTGCCATGGTCGTTCCTATGTATATTCCCTTAGTGAATTTGCATAACACAGTATACCCCTATTTTGGATCCACAAGGGGCATGTCCTTATTAACCATTTTAAATTGCTTCTTCTTGAGATCTTTGCCAATTACCTAAAAGTGCATATCCTATAAATACCATTGGTGTTCATCATCAAAGATCTTTCATTTGTCATTTCATGGCCAAGTAGTCTAAAGGTCATATAAAACTGCAGACTATCCCGTATTCTGATCCTTTGTTGCCTCTGTAACCTACTTTCCTTCTTCTTTTTCTTCTTCCCACTTTCCTCATCAAATGAATCTCAATAATTTAGACAACCTACCTTTTTAACTTGCATTTGAAAGAATATTTTCTTGAGATCATCCATATAATCATCTTCCATATGTTTCTTATCCTCGTCGGTATTCTCTTCTTTAACCTCTCCAACCACATCTCATTTTTTCATGAAGAAATTAGACAAAAGACCATGTAAATCTCTTATCTCTAACTTTCCACCTTTCTCACGATAACCCAATCTTCTCCTGGTGATCTAAGTGGGAATTTCTAAGAATTTCAACAGACCCATAGAGTTTTTTCCTAATCTCTATCTTGGAAGAAAATTCATATTCTTCATGATGCCCATCACTTTCGAATCAACCCACTTATCCATAATTCTAACAACCTAGAAACCTTTAAGCTATGGGACAATTATGCTTAATATTGATATAATCTCCCTAACTTCAGCACAAATTGTCACCACCTTACCCTTATAGGAGATCCTGGCCTTTGATGTACTATGGATCACACAACTCTCAATGGATGATACCACGACTTTCTAACAATAATGAAAAGGTAGTGGGAATCTCCAACACCACAAAATCCATCATTATCTCTATAATCCTATTCTTAACCATGGTCTTGAACACATCAATTGCTAGTCTTCTATTGTCACCATAAACTCAGATGATGCTATATGATGCTTCTAATCCTTATTCAACAACACAAACTTATGAAATAACTTTAGAGGATAGATATTGATCCATTACTTATCATTAACCATTACACACAGAGTTTGCCTCTCCTTCATCTAGGCTTTAATGAATAAAACCATATTATAGTCCTTTTCCTTATGTGGCAAGTCTTTATCATAGAAAGTAATTTCCTTTTGTTAGTAACCGAGGCAACTACTTCTTTTGGTATAACTTCATTGGAAATTATCAAACTTGACAACATTTCAACCATTGCTCTCTTATGCTATTGGGAGTGTTAGACTGAGTGGTAATGAAACAACCCAAGAGAGGGTGAATTAAGTTACAATAAAAAATAAATACACAACCACATACAACTAAAAGGAAACTATAAGGACATAAATCAATACAAGGATTTATAATGGTTCAACAATTGCTTACTCCACTCCCAAACTTTCATTTATGCCTATTTTTTTTCAAGGCTTAAGAAGAGCCTTCCCTTTTCTAGGTTAAGGAAGAACTTTCTTTTTATAGGCTTAGGAAGAACCTACCCCTAGGTATTTTTCTAGGCATAACACCAACCTTTACAACCATTTACAAGGAACGATCCAAGTAGTGTCTATGCCTCTCAAATAGGTAGCTTATACATACTTTGTTCTCAAAGGTACCTGCTCTTAAAAAGAGTAACAAAGACAAAACTCACTATACCCAAAAACAGAAAGAAACACCCAAAAGGTTTGCAAAAAGAGTTATAAAGATATTTACAAAGATTTATAGCCTTTTCTCTAACCTTTCTAAACTCAAAAAATGATCTTTATATAAGCAAGCTCTAAAACGAGCCATTGGAACAATTGATGTTGTATCTGACAGCTTTTCGACAAAACTAGTTGTTAGTGATGACAACACCCATTATTCTTTGACAAAACCCATTAAACTTATAATGGTTACTTTCAATGCCTATTGAATATCTTTCAATGCTCGTGGCTTTAACTACAACACTTATTGGAGAGAGAATAATGCACGTTGTTCATTTCTAGAAAGCTTGAACTTCATGCTCTATTTTTCAAACTTTATCCAGTTGCTTTCCATGCTCATTGAGCAATTCATAATGCCTGTTGGAACTCCTTCAACACCAGTTGAGAAAGGCCAATGCCTGTTTCGGGTTCCCAAAGTATTAACTCAAGCTTTGGACATTTTTCCCATAAACCTATTATAAATATGCAATGACTGTTGCTAGCTTAGATCAATGCTCGTTGCCAAAATCAACACCCATGATGAGGTTTGACATAGCTAAACCTGAAGCACTTCTTTAATGCCTATTGCAAAAGGACAATACCCGTTGCGAGGTCTATAAGACTTTAGCAAAAGAGCAAAATCTAATCAACATCCATTGCTCATCCTTTAATGCCCGTTGAATGGTCCAATGCTCATTAGGAGATGTTCAATGCCTGTTAAACTTGCATAATGCCCATTAAACTTGTTCTGCCCCTTTAACGCTTGTCGAGTCTTGGGTTCACATGTTCTCCAAATATTCTCCCCCTAGCATTTAGAATAATCTCCCCTTTTAACGTTCATCGGGTCTATTCAAAACATCGAACATACACTAAAGTACAAAACCTTAGAACTTATCTTGGTTTTGTTATAGCTTTGTTATCCTTTAAAACTATAGTTTTGTTATCATTTAAAACACATCATTCAAAGTAGAGAAGTGAGTCCAATGCCTTGGGGTTACATGTTCTCTAAACATTTTTTCCTTAGCATTCATAATAATCTCCCCATTGTTGAATAATGACAAAACCAAGATACTTTAATACCAAAAAAAAAAAAAACAAAACTCAAACACACAAAGGATGACAAATGTTGAAACATAAAATCCACACAAGGTTTGATACCAATTCAATACAAGGTTTGATACTAAGATTTGGAATATCCATACAGGGCTTGATACGAAGTATGCTACTTAACAAGCCACATAAGATACCAAATGTTATACCATACAAGATACCAAATGTTAGATGTTAAACACATAGAAGATACCAAATGTTGGGCTATGCACATAAGTGATACCAAACAAAGCAATCAAATCATAAAATCAAAGCATCCAAAACTTCCCTCCCCCCCCCCCCCCTCTCCCCTTTTTTGTCATTATAACAAAAAGATACACAAAAATTCTCCCCTAGAAAAAAAAATTCTCCCCCTTATAAACATTTTATTTCTAAAATATAGATAATTTACCACATGGAAAAAGCAAACATCATGGTTCTAAAAATACAGAACAAACAGCGAAGGAAAACTTCTCTTATCTTTATGCTTTCTTCTAACAAATCACCCAAGATATTCAAACACAAATTCAGTTGACACAACTTGGGGCTAAATGTTGTCTTCATAAATTAAGGAAAGCAAGAAAGGAAGGATAATTATTAGAGATTCCTAAAATAAAACTTCAAATTGATACCAAATTTGGTTTATAAAGCAAACTCCCTCTTAGCAAAAGCATATTAAACAAAACAAAAGAGGGATAAAGATATATTACAATTAAAGATACCATCTGATACCAATTTTTGTGTTTCCTAATTGATGCCAAATGTTGAATTCTTAAAAAATACAAATCTTTTCAAAAACTTTAGCTCCTTTTCAAATTTTATAGCTTCAATCACCACTTGATTCCCCATTTTGAGTAGAGGGTGAGAAGCTTCCAAACCTATAAAATTAAACTTTCTTTGGTACCCATTTTCTTTTGGGTCGATGGAGGTTAGCAATAAAAATTTTCTCATCTCACAATCTAGCATAGCAGAAGTATGCTTTATGGCCAAAATTTCCATAATAAAAGCATTGGCAAATGAATGCTTTCTTAAGTTCATATGGAGAGCATGAGTGAGGTGGCATCCTAAAAGATTGATGCCTAAATCATAAAGGAACCTTTGTATTCTTACAATACTTGGTTCCATAATTAAAGGCATGATTTGCCTTTGCCCTTTGAGAGTGAGGGTGTGAATGAGAGAAGTTATAATCATGCACATGTGACTTTTATATATACACCGTAGAATGAGTGTGATCATATGCAATTTTTCTTCTAGTTGCATAGTATAGCACATTCAACCTTCTTGGCTTATGAGATGCATACATGTAAGCATGATTAGATTTTTCCTAAGCTTTTCAGTGTATGCATGCGTTAGTGTAGTGCTTTTAGGCTTTGCCTTTGCATTAGCCTTTTGTGAAGAGCTTTGAGATTGAACACCTTAAAGACTAAGTGTTCTAGAATGTAAAGCTTTAAAAAAATACACTCTTATAAGTGGAGGAAGAGGCATGATTATATCTAATTCCATGTTTCACACCAGCATCTCTTTGAGAGCCCAAAGGTAAATCCAATTTTTCCTTTCCTTTAGTAAAATTTGAAAGAGAGTTTTTCCAGTCCAAAACCTACTTTTCAAACAATCATTTTGTTTGGAAATAGTTTTAATAAAAAAATTTTTTGGAGTTTAATTCGTCATTTTCCATTTCTAAGGCATCAATTTTCATTTTTAAAAATTATCTTTCATTTGAATATAAGAAAAGTGCTTTTGAAAGTAATTCCTCTTTTTCTTTTCTTAAACATTCAACTTATTTAAGAAACTCATCTTTAATTTTAGAAATAGAGGAAGTTTCATTTTTTAAAGATCCATTTTCATTTCTCAAAATTTTATTTATATAAAAAGATTTATGTAAATCATTATTTATTGATTTTAGGACCTCAATAAGATTTTCAATTGTGAACATTTCATTGATATCATCGTCAAATTCATATCCCTCATTTAAAGAGCCTTTATTCAATTTATCCTCCATGGCCATGAGACATCTAACTTTCACTTTCTTTTTGGCCTTCCTCTTATTTATCTTTATGCTGAAGGAGAGTTCATCATCACTTATGGATGTAGAATTCATTAAACTCCTTCTCTTCCTTTCCTCTTAACAATGGTCTTCTAACTCCATGGACATATTGCTTTCTCCAGTTTGAATTGGTCCATTTTTGAGAAACCTTCCATAACAAAGATTGCCATGACCATGTACCTCTTGCACTTAAACTTTAAAAGAGGTTAGGTTCTAATACTAAATGTTGGACTAATTGGCAATGAGGCAACCTAAGAGGGGGGTGAATTAGGTTGTAATAAAAACAAAAACACAACCACAGACAACTTAAAGGAAACTACAAACACATGAATCAATACAAGGATTTATAGTGGTTCGACAACTACCTACTCCACTCCTAAGCTTTCACTTAGGACTATATATTTCTTTTTCAAGGCTCAAGAAAAACCTTCCCTTTTTTATGCTAAGGAATAACTTTCCTTTTTACATGCTTAAGGAAAACCTTTCCTTTTGTAGGCTTAGGAAAAACCTACCCCTTGGTATTTTTTTAAGCACAATACCAACCTTTATAACCACTTGCAAGGAATAATCCAAGAAGTGTTTATGCCTCTCAAATAGGCAACTTATACACAATTAGTGCTCAAGGATACCTACTCTAAAAAAGAGTAACAAAGATAAAACTCACTCTATCTAAAAATACAAAGCAACATCTAAAAAGTTTGAACAAAGAGTTACAAAGACATTCACAAGGAATTTTAGCCTTTTCTCTAACCTTACTAAACTCCAACAATGCACTATATATAACCAAGCTCTAAAACTGGCCATTGGAATAATTGATGTTGTATGTGACAACTTTTCTATAAAACTAGCCATTAAAGATGACAACGTCCATTGTTCTTAAACAACACCCATTAAACTTGTAACTATCACTTCCAATGCATGTTAAATGTCTTTCATCGCTTATTGGCTTTGACTACAATGCTTGTTAGAAAGAGAACAATGCTTGTTATTCATTTCTAGAAAGCTTGAACTTCATGCTCTATTTTCAAACTTTGCATAGTTATTTTTCATGTTTGTTAAGAAATTCACAATGCTTATTGGAAATCGTTCAATACCTGTTGAGAAGGGCCAATGCCCATTTTAGATTCCAAATGTTTTAGCTCAGGCTTTGGACATTTTTCTCATGCCTATTGTGCATATGCAATGATTGTTGCTAGCTTAGATTTACGCCCGTTGCGAAACTTCAATGCCCATGATGAGGTTTAACACATCTAAATTGGAGCATTTCCCCAACACCTGTTGCAAAAAGACAATGTTTATTGCGAGGACTAAAAGACTTTGGCAAAAGTATAACATCTAATTAACATTCATTGCTCATCCTTCAATGCCCGTTGAATTGTCCAACAGCCATTGGGAGATGTTCAATGCATGTTGAACTTGTACAATGCCCACTGAACTTTTTATGGCCCTTTCATGTTTTTTAGGCCTTAGGTTCACATGTTCTCCAACCCCCTAGCATTCAAAATAATCTCCCCTTTTAACATTCGTCAAATATGTTCAAAACATTGAACAAACATTAAAGCACAAAACATTAGAACTTCTTTTAGTTTTGTTATAGTTTTGTTATCCTTAAAAACCATAGTTTTATTATCCTTCAAAACCATAGTTTTGCTATCATTCAAAACATATCATTCAAAGTTGAGAAGTGGCTCCAATGCCTTGGGTTACATGTTCTCCAAACACTCTTCCCTTAGCATTCATAGTAAGGAGGTGATGTGTAACATTCCTATCCTCATTCATTAGCATTCTCACATAAACATATGCATTTCATAAATGATCACTTAGATATGTGCATTTGTTGAGCATGATGATAACACTTGCACCATATCATTTGGGGCACTTGAACATAAATATGATGTTTACATAGTTCCATGATAAATTATCATATGTTGTGTACATGTTATAATATCTTAAATGATGTTGATTTGGAACTTATTAAGGAGCATATAGGAATTAGTATATGGATGGAGGTGATGATGGAGTAAATAAGAGGGACCAAAAGAGAAAAATTGAACTTCCAACTGATGGTAGCCACCATGATTTTGTCTTATCAGAGTAGGTATACAAATTGAATTTCTCTTCCTTTAGGAGCAGATTAAAGAGAAAAAATGTGAGGGGGTGCATCAAAAGCAAGAAAGCTAAGAAAGAAACAAAGAAGAAGAAGAAGAATAGGAAGAAAAAGTAAGCTAGCTAGGAAGAAACCTTAAGCTTTTCTAGTTTTGGCAAAAGAGGTAAGTGATTTAATCTTTTTTCCATATGGAATTGCTCCCATATAACATGTTAAACTTGCATAATTAGTAAGAATTTTGGAGTAATTATAGGTAAAGCTCATGTATGGAAGTTGAAGCTTAAGAGAAATAAGAGTTGAATGTGTTGGTTTTATTGTTAGAGCATATTGTTGAACCCATGATTTCATAACCTTAGAAGAGGAATTAGGATAAGTGTAAAAATTGAAATTTGTATATCTATGCCTCATATAAATTCATTTACAATTGTTTTTTTTTATAATCTACTGTGTTTGAAGAGCTATGGCTCCTTCATTAGGACTAGTTCATGACCTATCGAAACATCCTTAGTCTGGCCTTGTTCATATGTTTTAATGACCTTATATGTTGATTTAGACAAAATGTAAAACATAAAATTTGTATATTTATATCCCATATAAATTCTTATAAAACAATTTTCTTTAATTTTTTGTGTGGAAATAGATTGTGATTGACCCTGAACCTAATGAAATATGTTCAACCTATTAATTTTGTTTAACCAGAATTTGATGGCCATAAAATGGGAATTAAGTGACGTCTGAAACATGAAAGTTATAAAGGTATGTCTTGTATATATATTCTTATAAAACATTTTTTAAAAATATATTATGAGTGAGGAGATATTGCTCTTTTATCATGATTGATTCTTAATATGTTGAAACCTACTCACCTTGAGATTGATTATTTATTTTATGACCTTATAGACTAAATTACATAATATAAAAACCATGAAAAATTCTCCTTTATGTGTTTTTTAACTTTTGGTGAATCAATTTTACAATTAGATTTGTACAATTTGAGATATGGTTAAGAATGTAAGACTTGATCAAGCTAAGATCACATTAAAATAGGGCAGAATTAAAAAATTCACCATATCTTCTGTAGGCCTTATATTGATGAATTTTGAATATATTGTATCATTATGTGTCTAATTTATGTAAAAAAAGGAATCAAGTCATTTAGATAAGTATAACATTTGTTATTGCAATGAGAGTGTAGAAAGGTCAGGCTTCCATACAAGAATAATAAACTTCAATACTAGATCCACTTAATTGGAACATGACCATAAATTCATATCAAACATGCAAACTCATTTTACCATATTTATAATCATATATGTATCAAATTTTAGGATTTTAACACATGAGGAAGCCCAAGATAGAGGTTTAAACCTACCATAAAGGTTGGTTGCATCAAAGGTAAGTAAAAGCCATAATTGGATTCTGATGTATATATGTGATGATTTTAGTATATGATTGCATTTTACTATGTGTATATGTGATTGAATTGTGAAATTTTCATGTGAATATAAGTTAAGTGAGAATTATGTAATCTTAATGATTATTTGATATACCATTATGAATAAAGACATGCATATGGAACTAAAATGTTGTTATGACCAACTTGATAAACTCTTGCAAATCACTTGACAAAGGGACCAATATGTCTTATTATGGCATATGTTATTGTTCAAAGGAATCACATGTTATATGATGGCCAGCAAAATCAAATGTCACTTAAATCACGTGAATTCTAGAGAGCAGTGTTTGCCTTGTAAGGTCATGACAAAATCAAACAATCTATTGCATTTACATTTGCATAGTCAATCCTTATACTTATGCCATTACATTCTGACTATTATTTTTGTTCATTAAGTCATGACTCACTAAATTACAATTTTTTTTTAAAGATTGTGACGCATAACATGTGGGTTATTTAGACCATAAAGTTTTACTTATAGACACATGGAGCATTGGCTATTGGGTGAATTCCAACTCTCTTTATCCTTATGTCATGTACATATACCTAGATAGACATTAGTTTGTGGTCACCAATATTAAATGGGTTGTACTTAACATATACATACATTAAATAAGGAAATTGACATGCCTATTTGGTTATGTATAAATGATATGTTAACCTTTATACATATGAATACCTGGATATGAATGTCATGCTTAATAAATGAAAATGGGCGTTACATGATGAGCAGTTCCACATATTAATCTAAGTTGACATCTTTTTCAATTGCCTCAAGATAGGATTCTCCTCTTTTTTTTCCCCTTTACTATGGGCTTATTTGCTTCTTTCTCAACTTTAGGCTTTTAGGGGCCTTTTTGTCCTGATAGTACTTCTCACTCCTATTTACATGGTGCACATATTCCTATTCCTTTGCTTCATCACTCTTTTCCCATAACTTGATCATTCTCCCTCTCTTCATTTACTTTTATTTCTTCATCTGAACTTGTTCAAGGATTGATAGCATAAGTAATAACTATAACTTTAATAAGGAACACCTCCTTAAAGGTGGCCATTACATCCCATTCGGAACCCTACATATTAATCATGAGGTTTCCCTAGTTCAGGGGTGGTACATTACAATAGTTTGGGAGTGGGTTCCCCATTATGCTTGGTCTTTCAAAGTTCAGTGAAATGATATCAATGAAATCCTAGAAAGTTACAGTAAGTATTTACATCATATGCCTTTGGCAAGGGATTAAGAGGTGGCCTTGGTGCTAATGGATTCAAAACCTCCTTCTTTTGCAACCTCTCAAATGCTTTAGACAAAGGCATGGCTAAATTAGTGTATTGTCTCAAGCTCTTACTACATTTAGATTAGTAGTGTTATTACCTTCTATTTGAGTATAAGGTTATGTACTTTTTTGCCCATCATATTACCTCTTTGATTTAGGCTTTAACTCTTTAGCCTGTAAGCCAGCTTTTCTAAGATCCTCAAAATTACATGCCAACATCCACTTAATCTTAGTGCTTATAATAGACAAAGCTCCTTAAATAATCATTCTAACGTACTCTCTCTTGATAGGTCTTATGGTCGCCTCGAAGGGCATCTTCTTCCACCTTTTTATGTAGTCAATGAAATCTTCTCCTAACTTATTTTCAATGATTCTAGATCTTTCAAAGTGACTATTAGATTTGAATTATAAGCTTAATGTTTCTCAAAAGCCTCTACTATTTCATTCCAATATTCTTTTATTGTCTTTGGCTAGTTAAAGTACTAAGTCTTCACAAACCCTTCCAATGATAACTTAAAGAGTTCTAGCATAGTATCCATTAGTACCTCAGATACCTTTATGACCAACATGTATGAACAAATGTGATTCTTTGCATTTTATGTCACTATCAATTTTAGAAACTCTGGCATTTAGAAATTAGCTAGTAGTTTCTCAGGTTTGCAGCCAAGTAACTTCATGATATTAGTCCCTCTCTAGACCATTAGTGTTGAGTGTCTTTTAGATCTTTCCCAACTATTTAGGAAGGTCACCATGAAATCGAGCACTATCCTTCTCACTTTTCATAGTTTTATCAAGAGCTGTAGTAGTACTCCTTACTTCTTTGGCTAGTTTTCTCCTATGATGCTCCTTTATCCCAAACAAATAATCATTAATCATCATAGATTAGGGTGCTTCCATGGTAGTTTTCCCCTTATTAGTCCTATTAGCAAATGTGTCATTCTTATTGAAAATCTCATTGAGGCATTTTTTCACCTCTTCGGCAATCCTCTCCTTTATTGTATGTTTGAAATCGACCATTATCCTTTCTACCACCTTTGGCAATATAGTTGATTTGATTATCAATTCCAATCTTTAAATTAAGCTAAGTGTCTTACTCTTCCTAGCTAGTCAATTGCCTCTTCTCTTTTAAGAGGGTTTGGATAAAGCTATGTTGGCTGCAAAATATAGGTTATTAGCATGATTCATGAATAAATAATGAATGCATACATGCATAAATGCACATGTTATTTGTAAAAGATCCTTCTAACATTATTCCTACCACATACGATGTATAGTGGTTCTTTTCTAGATGGAGTCTTATTTTTCTATTAACATGGGCTAAAGAATACACATGGCCCCCTTGAACCCAGAAAGGTTGAAGTCTTAAAAGAACATTTATACATAGAAACTAAAAAAGGCAATGACGGAGAAAGCCATATATAAAAGAAAACTCTTTACATTGATAAAGAAGACATATAAGTGAGTAAATGATGCCTTTAATAAAGAAAGCGAGGGATGTACATAAGCATTTATATGGGAATAAGAAATATTTACGTGGTGGGTATAAGGAATGCATAAGTATTTATATAAGGGATATTTACATCAAGGGGGAGTGGGATGACATTATATTCATATAGAGGATATTTAACCATGTTCTTTAGGGACATCAACTCTCTCTTTTGAAGAAATAAAAACAGGAAGGTGTCCTATTCCAAGATATTATTAGCTCTTACATATACCTAGTGGTTAAGACGGTTGTTATTGTTGATAACTCCCACAAGCTTAGGGTACGATTATTGTATACCTTATTAGCCTAGGGCACCAAGAAGAGGGTTGAATTGATGGTTGATTAAAAATTAAAAAGGTGAGTTCAAGTGTTTTGAAGGTAAAGAAGAAGATGAGAAGAAATCAACATAAAGATTTATAGTGATTTGGGTGTTAACAAACCCTATGTCTACTCCCTAATTCTTCACAATTGGGTGCTTCACTCAACTAAACTAGTGTCTCCATGCTCATACCAAACTTTTACAACTTGTGTTTATGGCTCACATAAAAACCCTTACACCTTGTGTTTTCTAAGCTTGCACAAAAAGCTCTGATAAGTGTTTTGTTTAGGCTCACACTTCAACCTCTTACAAGAGTTTTGAACCTAGGCTAACTCTTAACCTCTTACAATGGTGTTTATTGCTCATACCTAACAATTAATAACTTATAAATGAGAATGAAAGAAATGAGTAGCAAATTGGCAAGAGTTTGGTTACAAATTAATGAACTATCTTGCATTTACATATATTTAGTGGAGTATTTATAGTCCACATCCACTAAGAGATGTTACTCTTAAACTATCAATAAATCTTTAAGTTGTGTTAGGCAGATTTTGCATTAAAATGCTTGTCAAGTGAAAGTCGCGATCACTACTACCATTTCGTGATCACAAATTTCTAATTTGCACTAAGGAGTCGAAAATCACTACAAAGAACCCTATCCTATGTCTAACGACTAGTCCACATGTCAGCTGCTCATTGGTTGTCCAAGAAATGTAGTTGTTGTGTTCTACCTCTTTCTTGAAAATGACGGTCATGATTTGTCTTAGCATTGGGCGTGACTGAGACTATAAATTCCTCTGTTTGAAGATGAAATTTCAACTTCTTGAGTCGTAGTCGTGACAATGAATTCACCCTCGTGATTTTTGATCTTTAACGGATACCTTGGATACTTGGACTATTGTAGTTGTCACTTTGGTTCCCTCTTTTGTCACTATGCAAGTTGTGGTCGCGAACTAGATGCGTACACACCGCGAATTCCTCTATGACTCAAGCTCACTTTCTTTGACCAGGTCGCGATTGCAATTTTGCCCACAAATTCCTCTGGCCTAGCTTCATTCACCCTTATGATAGATTCACAGTCACGATTTAGGATAAACACACCATGAATTTAGATAAACTTCTCAAGGTTGGAGATTTTAAATTTCATCCAACTTTCAATTAAAAAACTAATTTAGAATCTGCAAAACAACACTTAATAAAAGTATTAAAACTAATCAATCTCTATTATCAAGATTAAAAGAGGTTTATGACTTAGTTTTAACCAACCTAGTCCAACATACCTCTAATTTAATGTACTCAAAGTTACTAGGCTCGTGAGTGATGAACCCTTCTCACTATCTCCTAAGCTAGAATGGAGCTTAAGTCTCAAGTTTGGAGAATCCATCGACTTGTCTAGGGGTAGATCTAGTGCATGTGCTGAAGTGTGGAGGCTAAATGAATGTAAGGGATTTACCAATAATAAGAATATAATAGCAAAAATGAACTAAAGATTAAATACAAAGTCAATTTAAATCCTTAATGAAGTCACCACTATGAGCACTATCATTTTTTGGGTTGCACTCGAACTCGTGAAATCTTACTTATGACTCTTATTTTTGATCGACCAATGGGGGATTGAGAGGATGGGGGTCATGGATTGGTAATAACCCTTAATAATGGCATGTATGTTGGATCAATGAGGGATCCTTAAGGCCACACATAAGATAAAAGCCCTTTTTTCTAAAGTTATGGTCAATAAGAGACCTAGGAGGGATGACACTTTGGTATTATCCCTAATTGAAATATGGAATCACCATTCAACTTTAGTTGGATAATAATTTGAGTAAGGATAAATTCTAAGTATATCTAAGTCATTTAGAAGGCTCGAATCATCTTCTTCCCATTAGATATCGAATTTGAGAATTAGGTATGACTTAAGAAAGTGGTTAGGTAGTTTTAAATCGCTTAAATTTAGGGATTTAGCCTTTATGCTCTTTGGTTCACATTTATCATTTTAGCCTTGCTATTAGTTAATTTGATATCGCTCCTAAGCATGTGTCTAGCACATTTCAATCAAGTATATCTTCATCAAAACCATCTTTAAATAAGGGAGGTCATACATAATTGGCAAATATAAACATGCATAATTAAGATTACCATGCACATGTGTATTCACCAACACATAAAGAACAAATAAGTTAGTAGTAGTTGAGAAGGTAAGAGAATAAAGTAACATACAAAGAATTAAGCATTCCCTAAGCAAAAAAATCTTACTAAATGTTATCTAAGCCAAGGGAACCCAATTGTGTATCTAATTCCAAAATCATATCATTGTCATCCCCAACATCACATAAACATGAAATAATGATGATGACAAAGAAAACATAAACATATGCAGATGGAGAATAAAACATAAGATAGATATGACATGTAAATGCATTTGGAGGATGGTGAAGACCTTCAACAAGAACGCATTAGTTAAGAGTCCTTAGACCATCGGATCGTCCTCCATTCAATGCTTCATAGGAGCTGAAACATCCTTAGTGGTATCACTAGCTATGGATGGAACTAAGATACCAAAGTGAAGGAAATAAGACATTATGGGCCAAAGAATGCTTATAAATCATTAACTATGAAATCAAATAAAGATAAAGGGTTATGGAGCCATGCACTCTCCCTTTTTAGCCTTAGTTTAGACGGTTATAGGAAATGAAATAGAAGATATGATCTAGCTAGTCACTTCATCTATTAAAGAAAGCGATAAATACACATGAAACCAATAATGTAAACATAAGTAAGAGAGTCATGGGGTCCTTGGAAATGCAAGTTTTTTATCTCATTCATGCCTCCCATGATATAAATGCACATTTCAAAACAATAAAAAAGAAAAGAAAAAAGAAAAATCCATGAAAATAAAACATAAATATAAGAAACAAATCAAATTTCTTTGATCCTTGCTCCATGAAAAACTAAATGAGGGTCATAGATATGATAACATAGCCCCATTTAATGGCTAGAGCTCATAAATAAGCTCATCAAACACATAAAATTTAAGAAAAATGAGTAGAATAAGAGATTATGATAAAGTTGTTAACCTTAGTTAAAGTAAGTTGTACAGACCAATTAGTGGTTTGTACAGCCAACTAAAACTAGTTTTTGTGATTTAAAATGAAAAACAAAAGGGAAGAAAGAGAAGGGGTTGAAGGATTTAAGATGTTTCTTTACTATTGGTCTTGCCCTCAAAGCATTAAGGTGTAGTTCAATCCTTCAAAATGTTATGGAATGCATAAATGAAGTCACAAATGTTATGGATTCACCTGAGATCTTTAATTGAATGGTTTTGGTGTTAACATTCTATGTTTAGAATGGATTATGCAGTAAACTTGGTAGAGTAAGTTTAGGTCTCAATTGGCCTTTTTTCCTCCCTCTTTAAAATGGAGGTATTTTTAAAGGGAGTTCGATTTACCAAAGCCAGGATGGCTTTAATTGCATCCTATTCTAATAAAATAAGAGCTAGGAATATTCTACTATTAGAGTTTTAAGGTTGTTTATACAACCAAAAAGTCAATTGTATAGACCATTAAGTTAGTTGTATAGTTATGTGAATGTCAAGTGTCTAGGTTCTAGAAACTTTTATCTACTAGGGTTAACAACATGGTTGTACAACCAAGTACTTGGTTGTACAACCATCTAATGGTCGTTTAGTGGCTCTTTGCGTTATGCTTGTTTTGAGTTTTAGGTTTGATCCTATGGTTCCTACAAGCCTTATTTCTTTTTCTTTTTTTTTTTTTTTTTACTACCTTTCCTTTACACTTTAGAGAAAAAATTCTACTAGTTCTCACCATTGGGCTTGCATCCTGTGGCCTAAAAATTTGATGCTCATAGCTTCGAAGTATGAGAATCTGAGTAATGACACATAACACCCTCTACAACCTTATACTCAACATGTCAATGCATTTTCATAGTTGTTGCCTTCGATGCATACAATCTTTGCAATTGAGGAGCTAAAGGAAAATAATATATCTTCTCATAAGGAATAAGAGTTTTGTGTTATTTCACCTTGTAATGAGGCCTCTTATACTGAATATGACCATAAAACTTGCAACTGGTTAATTTGTTGTCTTCACCATAATATATCATGCATCCATTGTTACAATAATGAATATCTGCGATCAGTAAGCCTATACCCTGCACTAAGTGTGGCAGAAGTTTTCAAGTACCATGTTATTATTTGGTGTAACCCTTTTCATTATTCGAAACATGTCATCAAAATTACATTCTGACGTATGGTGTTTTGATTTTATAAGCATCAATAGGGAAATAATAGGTAAAAGTCTGCATCTACAACCCTATGCATGTTGTAGAACTTCTGAGCCTTAGGATTGTGTGATTCCTTCCTTTCATTGTGATCACAATAAAGACCTACTACATCTAATACCATTGTCTAGTATGGATTTGACCATTCAAAAGTATCTGCTGCAATAGATAGTTCATAACTATTATATGCATATTGGTTCAAGTTATCATCCTCAGCGGTATACCTATATAGAGTTTAAGTATAATAATCTGGCACATAACCACTTTTGTACAACATTTTCATAGTATTTAGTTGAAGAAAGATGTGGTTCTAACATTTATGATGGTTACATGGATGTTAAATTCTATTACATGTGAATTCAATAAACTATTTCATTCCACTCATAAACTCTTGGTTTAGAAAACCATTAGTAAGCCTCCTATACATCCATTATTGATCGGGTTTTATTTTTCTGTCCTATGATAAGAAAACAAGACATTTAAATTAAGTTTTCTTTTATACTTGATTATAACTTCTTATACCTCCATTTATAAATTAATAGTTAGGAACCTACTAATTTAGAAATGCATCATCTTTGTGACCATGAACAGGCGTAGTATATTCATAAATATGCATAAATTTTAACAGCATCTCCTTATAGTTCTCCAAAAGAACAATGTGAAATAAGTACTCACCAATGTGACTTACACCCATTTGGTATTATTGTATGAATAAACACTTATTTCAGTATCCAACTGGAAAACAAGCAAGAGATATTACCTAGTTTCTACGTATTAATGAAAATACTTGCATTTGTTAGGTTCACAAACACATGTCGAACTATCCAACTTAGACAATTCAGTGTTGTCTCAATATATCCAATGAGATAGACACCAAATGAGATTCTAAGGCTTAAATAACATACTATATAGTTATGAATATACACTTAATAGTTTCAAATTTTTAGGTTCTCCCTAATCACTAAACTATGACAATGTGATTTACAATGAAAAAGATATTTTGATTTGTTATTAATGATATCTGAATAGGAATAACATGAACTTTGTGTCTTTTAAGATTATATTTGACACATTTAAAATAAATAACAATGACAAACATAATCAAATATTCACTTCTACAATTTTGTAATACTTCTTTCGCCCTCAGTTCTCCTCGGTTTACCAAAAACCCTGCAAATCACAAAGCAAACATTAATTATCAATTATACATATAAAAGTATGTACCTAATCATCAACTATCAAAATCTTAAATCATATTAATACATAAAATTATTCTTATGAAAATATGTACCTAATCATCAATTATTCCTTTCAACTGGATTATATTATTCCTTTTCTTTATGTTCTTTGTGTCTTTTAAGGTTATCTCATTCCTTTTTTAAGAGTTATTTTATTTGATTTTTATTTTTTTCTTTTAAGGTTATTTTAATCTTACAAAGGGTTATCTTACTCTCTTGTTTAAGATTATCTTATTATTTGAATTTCGTGTTTTGTGTCTTTTAGTGTTATCTTAAACATAAAAAAAGGTTATCTTATTCCTTTCTTTAGGATTATCTTATTCTTTCTTTATGTTCTTTTTTTTCTTTTATGGATATCTTATTCATTTCTTAAGGATATCTTATTCATAACTTTAGGGGTATCTTATTCATTTCTTTATGTTCTTATGTCTTTTACGAATATCTTATTCATCTATTTAAGGATATCTTATTCATAACTTTAAGGGTATCTTATTGATTTACTTATGTTCTTTGTGTCTTTTAGGGATATCTTATTCATCTCTTGATTCTTGTTCATAACTTTAAGGTTTTTAGTCATTTGTTTATTCTTTTTGTGTCTTTCAAGGATATCTTATTAATCTCTTTAAGGATATCTTATTCTTAACTTTTGGGGTATCTTATTAATTTCTTTATGTTCTTTGTGTCTTTTATGGATATCTTATTCATCTCTTTAATGATATCTTATGCAGAACTTTAGGGTTATCTTATTCATTTAATTATGTTCTTTGTGTCTTTTAAGGATATCTTATTCTTCTCTTTAAGGATATCTTATTCATAATTTTAAGGGTATCTTATTCATTTCTTTATATTCTTTATGTCTTTTAGGGATATCTTATTAATCTCTCTAAGTGATATCTTATCCATAATTTTAGGGTTATCTTATTCATTTGTTTATGTTTTTTTTTTTTGTGTCTCTTAGGGTTATGTTATTCCTTTCTTTAGGGTTATCAAACTTTATGTCTTTTAGGGTTATCTTATTCCATTTTTTAGGTTCATGAAATTTATTTTGATATGTTCTTTATGAACTTTGAACAAGTATGGAACGAACTTTGTGTTGTTTAGAGTTATTTTCAAAAAAAATGGAAAAAAAAACAATGCTAAATTAAATAAAATAAACACTATTATAAATCCCCTTTAATTCCATCGGCCCCAGTTCTTCTTGGGTCACCAAATACGTGGCAAATCATAAACCAAACATCATTTCTTAATGATGCATTCAATGTTCCTAACCATAAATTATCATTTAGATAAAATCTATCTACTGCATAGAATCATAGTAAGTTCAATTAAAAAGTACAGATTGTAGGTATAAAAATTAAATAAGAACAAGAAAAATATAATAACACTTAAATTCAAAAAAAAATAATGCTAAACTAAATAACATAAACAGTTTTACAATTTTCACTTAATTCTTTCACCTCCGACTCTCCCCTTGTCATCAAATATCCAACAAATCACAAATCAAACATCATTTCTTAGTGATACTTATGAAATTCCTAACCATAAATTATCATTTAGATAAAATCTATCCAATACACAAAATCATAGTAAATTCAATTAAAAAGTATAAGTTTTAGGTGTAAAAATAAACAAGAGCAATAAAAAACAT
Organism: Omphalea diandra; assembly: GCA_949677035.1. NCBI lineage: Eukaryota > Viridiplantae > Streptophyta > Magnoliopsida > Malpighiales > Euphorbiaceae > Omphalea > Omphalea diandra. Next base: position 24,165 of record CATIWR010009708.1, read on the forward strand.
AATAACACTTAATTCGAAAAAATTGAAAAAAAATAATGCTAAACAAATAACATAAACACTTCTACAACTCTCCTTTAATTCATAAACACTTCTATAGTTCTCCCTTAATTCCTTCACTCTCAGTTCTCTTAGGGTCACCAAATACCTAACACATCACAATAAGCAAACTTTAAAATATACAAAATAAACATACTGATAATGCAAACACATACCTAGTGCAGCAAAAAATCAAAACATGAAAATCTGTTGAGAGAGGTACAAGGAAATAGATATATAAAAAACTCAGCGAAATGAAAGTTTCCTGCATGATGGAGGAATAGTAGTAACATGTAATCAATATAGATGTACAAAAGAAATTATTATCAACAAACATTGTTATTAAAACTTGAATTTGAAAGCTCTTAGTTCGAAATACATTTAATTAAAATTTTTAACAGTTTGATTTTTATTGAAACTTGAATTTGCAAACTCATAGTTCAAAATACTATTTTAAAAAATAAATTTATTATATTTTAGGTAAATTTATTTTAAAATCCTAATTTACAAAGAAATGGAATGAGTAGTATATATACAAAAATCCAATCCAATCCAAGGACCGAAATGTGAAGCTAGAAAAGGCAATACAGATTAATAATGCATTGGGAACAACTAACCATGCTTAGTATAAATGTCAACATGCAAAATTATTAAGACTAAATCATTTAAACCTTTTTAATTACAAAACCTCAAATTGTACTTCTTTTCATCTCTCACTCAATTGTCGCATCATTTGCTTTGTGTCATTTTAATCCCTATTAATGGCTTATTGGCACAATTTTGGCATTCACATTTGTTCATATTATAATTCAAATTTGGGGATAAAGCTACCATTTGTTCGAAATCAATCAAAATTGAGCTTTGATTATAACTTTATCTAACTATGTCACCATCATCTTACCTCTTTTTAAAGTAAATTAGGTGTTAATGGAAAGCTTGTGAAAGAGCTTTTTATAGAAATTTAAATCACCTAAAACAAAATTATGGTTCAAAAGTTATTGCCAAAACAAAATTCTACCCCTAATGTGCTCAAAATAATGTCATTTTGACATCCCTCCGACCAGAGCCTGGACTGCGAGTCGAACACCAAAACAATGTCATTTTGGCACGCATCAACCCTCATCTCTCTCCCTTTGTTTAATGTGGTGCGATACAGGTGTGCACCAGTCTCACCTGTACCCCTCTATTGTGTTTTGGCTTAAAGCCAAGACATTTACTATTTTGGCTTTAAGCCAAAATAGCCACATTTTTTTGTTTTTTTATTTCATTTTTTAATTCCTATTTTCTTTTCATTTTTTCTCAAATAATAATAATAATAATAATAATTCTCATAATTAAAATCTATACTATACAAATATTTAAATTTTATAAAATTAAATCATCCATCCATAATTAAATTAATTTCCATAAAATACATAAATTAAATTAAATTAATTTTATTAAACATAAATATAATATCTTCATTTAAATTAATTAACATTAAATTTACTTAAATCAAATAATAAATCATCCATAATTAATTACTTCTGATGACATAAAATATTTCTTATAAATAATTTGATCTCTGAAAATTAACAAAAATGTTGATCTCTGAAAATTAACAAAAATTTTCTCATATATGTAGTCTAATTTTTCATTATTAAATACATTAAATTAAGTTAATTCACATAATATTTTTAATTAAATCAACTTAATTAATGATTTAAATAAACTTAAATAAATGAATATTCTTAGCATCATTTAATTAAATTTCTTAAATGTTTACTTAACATAATAAATTCATATAATTTAACTAACATTAAAAATCATTGCAATCATATATTCATATTAACTTATATTAATTTCATAAATTCCTCAAATATTAACTAAATTCATATAAATTCCTCAAATCTTAACTAAATTCATACTTGCATAATTATTTTCATATCTTTAAATCCTTACATCATTAAATATATTTTCTTTAGATAAACTCACCTTAAAAATATTAAATACTGGCATAAACTCATTTGAATTTAATTTATTAAATATAAATATTCATTAAATATAACTCTTTAAACTTAATCATAATAAATAATAACAATAATCTCATTAATATAAAATTATTTATCTTTAAGATACTTACATATACATTAAATAATCTTCTTAAACATATTAAAACATATCTAATCATCATTAAATCATCAAAATTCATAATCATATATATAAAAATAGGGGAAAACATACTTAAAATAACTTTGGTTATTGGAATTTCATAAACTCAAATTTTAGACATTATAGTGAAGGAGTTCTTGACTTGTGTATGGGTACCTATATCTTTTTGGGCGTATGGGGATTAGGAAGAAACACATTTTCATCATTTAGTCTATCATAACAAAAGTATGTTTTATGGCCAAATCTTTCATAAAAATAGTATTACCAAGGGAATGCTCCTCTAGGTGTATGGAAAGACTGATCACAAGACGATCTCCTTAGAGCTTGTGACCTAAGAATGGAGACATGCATTTTTACTTGGCTTATGAAAGTGACCATAAGAAAATATAGATGTGTGAGTGCGAGAACTTTGTCTTTTTGGTCTTTTGAGAAGAGGACTATACATAAAGACATGATTAGCTGCCTTTAGTTTATGATGTGAACATAAAACACTATGCACATGAGTCCTACTAGAATTTGGAATAAGAGTTATATCATGTAATTTTTCTAAGTCTATGAGTTTGCAATGATGGATGTGACATAGATGAGGATGAAGATTTTTATCAAGCATATATTTGATTCTTGAAGGCCTTTAAGAATCAAGAAAAACATCTAATATTTTTTTTCTTTTATGAATCTTCATAGGAAGTTCTTTAAATCCAAGACTTCTTTCTTTAAACTTTCATATTCTTTACAAAAGTCATCTTTTATTTTAATAAGAGAAGTAACAATATTTTTTTAAATATTGATTTTTCTTTATAATAAACTCGTAGTTTAAGTACTTAGTAAATAGCTCATCCCTTTCCTTTCTCAAAACACTATACATAAACTGAAAGAAGCATTTTATTTTTTTTCAAACTCTTATTTTCATTTTTCAAAATATTAGATTAAGATTTAAGAGCTTGTTTTTCTCAATGACTTTATCCAAGTCACCACTCCTAGCTTTTAACACCTCTAATAGCTTAGTAAATTTATCTTTAAAACTAATAACATCATTAGAGTTGTCCTCCATAGCCGTGAAGCACTTATTTTTTGCTTTCTTCATCTTGTAAAAAGGTTCTTCTTTTCTTATAGAGTTGAGCTATTCAAACTTCTATTCCTTCTTAAATCACCATCACATTCTTAATAGAGGGACTTCATGCTTTCCATGGTCTTTTCTCTTTGAAAATTCAATCTTCAATTTTGAGCTTCATGTTCACCAAAATCAATTCACTACAAGGGCATAAGTTGATCAAGTAATATAATGTACCTTAATGTAGATATCATTCTGATGAGGATCATGGAATGAGTATTGAATCTATGATGAACCTATTTTTATTTAGAAAATCAATTAATGAATGTTGTTTGTCAAGTAACTAAATGCAAAACTAAAATTGAACTAAAGGGCAAATATATCGTTCTTAAGTTAAATCCGATAGGTCAAAGACTATGGATCTTGATTTTATCTGTGGATTTCTAAATAATTGGTGTAAATGCATTGAAATCCTCCTTTTTAAATTACTACAACTATAAGGTTATCTTAAATAGTTGAATATTCTTTCTCAAGAAATATAAAACCATAAATCCAAATTATATTCAACCACATCTCCATGAGGCAAATATAAATTAAAGTCAATTAAGTGCAAACCCTAATAAAAATAGCAAAAAAAAATAAAAAAAATTAGGTACCTTTACTCATTAATCAATCTTAAGTTAGCTATTTTAGATCAAATCCTAAGTACAATTTTTCAATTTGTATTCAAAATATAAAATCATGCAACTATTGATCAAGCAATAACATGTTTTAGTATTTAAAATTGTTAATTGTTATAGCAAAATAAATTAAGTCCTAAAAGTCAATTCAAAATGAATAGCAAACATTTAATAATAAAGAAGCATAAATGAGACAATGATGAAATAAATTAGATAAAACAACTAAAAGAAAGACAAAAACATAACATATAATAGTCTAAAACATAGAAGACACACGGTAAGGTGGAGGTGGGTGGTAAAGCGATGTCTTAAGAGAAAAATAGGACTAAAGTCAAGCATTCAAGATATCCAAAGTAGTCCCAATATCAGTAAACTATCCTTGAACTTCTACATAGTGTTGAACAAATTATTATTGCTGCTAAACTAACTTTATAAGGTCCAAAATTTGACTTTAGGAATGTTTAGTGATTGTTTTAAGAATGTTTTTTCCTGATTTTATGTATGATTACAAATTTTAATGATTTAATACTAAGTAGATATATTTTAATATGTTTAACAAGATTTGTTAATGTATATATTAGTATTTTAAAGAGAAATAATTTCATATTAATGAAATTATTATCTCAATTAAGGTTATGTTTTTTATTATCAATTATGTTTAATGAGTTATATTTATAAATATTATGTATTAAGAATTTGAATTTAAATGAGTATGAGATGATATTTAATATTTTAAAGATGAGTTTACATAAAGAAAATATATTTAATGATTTAAGGATTTATAGATCTGAAACTAATTATTTAAGTGCGAATTCAATTGAGATTTATGAAATTTTAAAAAAATTAATTTAAATTAATATGAATATATAATTTAAATGATTTTAATGTTAATCATGTTATCTAAATAAATTATGTTAAATAAGTGTTTAAGAAAGTTAATTAAATGATTAAGGATATTAAATTATTTAAGTTTATTTAAATTATTGATTAAGTTGATTTAATTAAAAATATTATATGCATCAATTTAATTTAATATATTTAATTATGACAAAATCAAGTTATTTATGTGATGAGATTTTTATTAATTTTATGAGATTAAATTAATTTATGGGAAATATTTTATATTGTGAAATAAATTAATTACAGATGACTTATTATTTGATTTAAATAAATTTAATGCTAATTTAATTAAGTAAAGATATTATATTATGTTTAAGAGAATTAACTTAATTTAAGTTAATTATATATTTTATAAAAAATAATTTAATTATGGTTGGAAATTTTAATTTTATAAAATTTAAATATTTTACATGGTGTGGATTTTAATTGTGAAAATTATTATTATTATTATTGTTGTTGTTGTTGTTGTTGTTTGTTTGTTATTATTATTATTATTATTTAAGAATTAGAAAATAAAATAAAGCAAAAAAAAATTTAAAAAAAAAACAAATTCATTTGAAAAGCCAAAAAAATTTTATTTTGATTTGTCCAAAATAGGGGAACGACAAAAAGGAACGGATGAGGTCCCTTCCCTAGTCACACTACATGCATTTAAAAGGAGAGAGAGAGAGAGAGAGAGAGAGAGAGAGAGAGAGAGAGAGAGGACTGATGTGCAAGCCAAAAGGACGTCATTTTGGTGCATGCGATTAACACAACCTTGTTCCCCTCTAAAGCCACCAAAATGATGCCATTTTGATGAGAACATGATAAATTTTTAAACTACTATAACTTTTCAATTAGAGCTCCATTTTGGTGATTCAAATTTCTATAGAAAGATCTTTTTAAAAGGTTTTTATTGACACTAAATTCATCATGAAAGGAGGTCGAACAACAATAGAATTAACGATCAAAATTTTCATCAAATCTCGATTTTAGTTGATATCAAACAAATGATAGCTCATATGATGACACTATTAGTTCTAATGAATTTATGGCAGAAATATCTATAAGACGACTATAACTGTTTTTCCAATGACTATTGACGATAAACACTGAACCTTCCCACACAGTGACTAGAGTTCTTAAATGAAAATTTACACCATATAAAATATTTAAATTTCATAAAATTATATTATCCATTCATAATTAAATTAATTTTGATAAAATACATAAATTAGCTTAAGTTAACTTAATTCTCTTTAGATAAATGTAATATATTCACTTAAATAAATTAATATTAAATTTACTTAAATTAAATAATAAATCATCCATAAATAATTTATTTCCACAACATAAAACATTTCTCGTTAATTAACTTAATCTCTCAAAATTAATAAAAATCTTTTCACTTAAATAACTTAATTTTCATAATTGAATGCATTAAATTAAATCATTTCATATAAAACTCAATTAAATCAACTTAATCAATAACTTAAATAATTTAATATCTTAACATCATTTAATTAAATTTCTTAAAAATTTACTGAACATAATTTATTTATATAATATAATTAATACCAAATTTACTAAAATCATATATTTCACATTAATTTAAATTAATTTTCATAAATTTATTAAACCTTAATTAAATTTCTTAAATAATTAGTTTCATATCTTTAAATTCTTAAATCATTAAATATATTTTCTTTATATAAACTCATTTTTAAAATATTAAATATTATCTCATACTCATTTAAATTTAAATTGTTAAATATATAATACTCAATAAACATAATTTATATGAATAACATAACATTAATTGAAATAATAATCTTATTAATATAAAATTATTTCTTTTTAAATACTAATATATACATTAAATAATCACCATAAATATCCTAAAATATATTTAATCATTATCAAATCACTAAAATTCATAATCACATATAAAAATTAAGAAAAAACATTCTTAAGGTTACTCTGATTACTGAAAATTCCTAAAATTTAATTTTAGACCTTATAAAACACCCCTCTTGTTAAAATTCATTCTCAAATTTCTTATACTATCATCACATATATTTTAACATCCCTCTTTAGCCTATCCTTATCATTCTTGGATCATAAATAATCCAAGTTAACTCATGCCTACTCCTAGAATTTCTAGAGTTAGAAAGGAATTAAAATCGCTGAAAATCTTTTTAAAATTCTTGTATGTAATTGTAAAATCATTTAAAATATTTCTGAGCTTTAAATCTCATAAAAAACATCGAGATAACTTGTCATGATTATGGAAGACCATTCCATAACCATGGCTAAGAAATCCTCATGGCATCTTTAAAAAAATAGTCCTTTTCTTTATTAGATCTATAGGATAAACATAATTCAAAACTCAATCTATAATATCTATCTTTATACCTTAACTTACTTTTCTATGCTTTTTCAGATCATTTTGTATTCTTTCTATTCTCTTTTACTATTTCTTTTTACATTTTATAAATAATAATTTCTTAACATATTGCAGAAATTTTGATAGAATCTCTTATGTACTTTGGACTAATCTCCTTATAAAAAAATAACATATATAATATAATCTCAGTCATCAAAGTGTCAATCCTCAATATAAACAATTAATCGCCCATCCATGGCCTACATATCAATCTTATTATCATATTTTTTTTCTTCCATAAATCATAACATCATCAATTAATCATCAATAAACTTATTTAAACTTCAACCTCATTAGCATAAGCCTAAACATACATATCATACAAATAATCATGTCATAATATAATATTATCATAACATGTTTCATGTTAAGTAGACCAAAACACCATGTGTACTTGAATTACTCTACATACTCCACATCATTAACAAATATAACATATAAATGTTGAACACAAAATTCTAACTCAAGAAAATCTAATAAAATGAGAAAGAATAGTCATAGCTAAATATCGTTATATATCTCTTGTCATTTATATCATCCTTCATCTCAGTCTATCTCTTTTTAAAGTCAAGGGTTTGATAATGCAAACATTTACTTTGATACCACTCTATCACGATTTAGATTTTAGACCATGCCAGCACTAGAAAATGAGAAGGTTTAAGGACTTCAAAACCCCTAGCATGCCTAATTAGCTCATGGAAAGATCTAATTTAGCTTTCACTATATCACTTTGATATTAAACAAATTAAATTAACATTAACATCACTTTGAATTCTAAGGAATAAACTAATGGAAATCATTGATGAAACATTTCTGAAAATATGATATATAGTTTATGGAAAAAGCATATATTTATTTATTTATATATTTATATATATGCTTTTTCCATAAACTATCCTCACATCACTTGACATTTATGCAGACATTTATATCATGGCATATCATTTCATTCAATAAAATGCAAATGATTTTTATATAACATAATTTGGCATACTTTGGCCTATGTATAAAACTATGATGCATATATGCAATAGACATTAAAAATCACAATAAAATTCCTCACCTAATATCGCTAATCCATAATTACTTAACTTTTTCTTATCCTTGATTGTTTGCAACACACATATGTAAAATATAATAAAAAAAATTTAAAATATGAAGAGCTATGTAAACTCATCCATAGAATATATTCTTGCATAAATTAGATTATTATCGACCAAAAAGGCTATAAGGACACTATGATCAAACTTTTACAAAACTTACAATTTAATCCATGAACTACATATACATTCTCAATTAGTTTCATTACTTCCATTTCATCATAATAACTTAAAACATGCCTCTCTTTCTCTCTCTCTCTCTCTCTCTCTCTCTCTCTCTCTTGTACCAAGTGTGTGGTGTGCCTGGGGAAGGACATGGTCCTTTTGTTTTTACCATGCCCTATTTTGGATAAGCTAAAACAATTTGTTTTGGCTTGTCAATCAACATTCTTTTTTCATTTTTTATTTTCTTTTTAAATTCTTAAATAATAATAATAATAACATAATGATCAAAATTCTCATAATTAAAACCTACACCATACAAAATATTTAGATTTTATAAAATTAAATTCTCCACTATAATTAAGTTAGTTTCCTTAAATGCATAAATTAACTTAAATTAAGTTAAATCTCTTAAATATAAATATAATAATTTTATTTCAAATAAAGTAACATTAAATTTACTTAAATCAAATAATAAATTATCCATAATTAATTTATTTTCACAATATAAACTATTTTTTATAAATTGATTTATTCTCTTAAAATTCATAAAATTTTCTATCCTAAATAACTTAATTTTTCATAATTAAATACATTAAATTAAATCAATTCACATAATATTCTCAATTAAATCAAGTTAAGCAATAACTTAAATAATTTAATATCCTTAACATCATTTAAGTAAATTTCTTAAATATTTACTTAACATACTTTATTAAGATAATATACTTAATATTAAGTTCATTTAAATTATATATTCATGTTACTTTGAATTAGTTTTCATAAATTCCTTAAATTCAATTAAATTCGTACTTAAATAATTAGTTTCATATCTTTAAATCCTTAAATCATTAAAAATATTTTCTTACATAAACTCTTCTTTGAAATATTAAATATCATCTCATACTCATTTAAGATTAAAAATTCTTAAATACATAACATTCATTAAATATAATTTATAATAAAAAACATAACTTTAATTAAAATAATAATCTCATTATTGTCTTTAAAATACTAATATATACATTAAACAATCTCCTTAAAAATATTTCTAATCATTATTAAATTATTAAAATTTATAACCATACATAAAAATCAAAAGAAAACATTCTTCAAATTACTTCAATCAGTGAAAATTCCTAAAAAAAAAAAAAGATTTTAGACCTTACAATATTTGCCAATTAATGGCTAATGTCTACAAATTCTTGTACAACATCTCCATCATTCACATACTCTCTAATAAAATGATGTCTAATATTTATATGTTTGCTTCTAAAGCATTTAATGGGACTCTTAGTCAAATTGATAACTTTTGTGTTATCAGACTTAGTTAGAATATGATAAGCATAAATGTTCTAATCTTGATTTGTTGCCTCACCAAACCTACACCAAATAGCTTTTAAGTATTGAAAATTTATTAGGTATCACCAAACCTACACCAAATAGCTTTTAAGTACTATCCAAAACCTACCCAAAATAGATTTAAGGCACTATCCTAAGCCTTTCATAATAGCATAGGAACTTCTAGTTACCTAATGCAAGTAATGATGCTCTCACAAGAATTACAAATATTACTAAAAGAGGATTACTCTTAAAATACTCAAGCTGCTCTTTTAAAAAAGAATTACAAAAAAAAAAAAAAAAAAAAAAAAGCTTTCTAGCTTTATTTTAAGCCTTGAGTTTAATGGTTAATGAGCTTCAAGTAGCTTATTCTTCTTATTTCTTTCAAGACAACTCACTAAGCTTTAAGAAATATGTAAGTAAACTTTTTATTTTTTAATAGCATCACTTTTTAATCATTAGTTTTTAATTCTTAATTCTTATTTCAAAGTTTGTTGAAGGTATCTATACATATGTTTGTCAAGGACAAATTAGCCAGTGCTCACATAATTTAAAACTATTAAAAACTATTAATGTAGTTATTAATACACAATCAATGGTCATTATGAATGTTGTCATGGTCATGGAATGGCCAATAGGCTCATTTATATATGTTTGGATAATCAAAATATCCCCATTGTGCTTTTTAATAAAAAGTTTGGTGTCTACTAAACCTTTTTAGAACCCTTTCTCCAACAAAAAGTTACTTAACCTATCATACCAAGCTTTTGAATATTGTTTTAAGCCATATAAGGCCTTACTGAGTTTATAAACATGATTTGGATGTTCATGGCTTTCAAAACTAGAAGGCTATTACACATACACTTCCTCCTCTATAAATCCATTTGACATCCATTTAAAAGACTATGAAATCCATATGTATAGTAGATGCAAGTAATATCTTAATTACCTTTAACATTATAATAGGGGCAAAATTTTTATCATAATTTACCCCTTCCACTTGGTTGTAACCTTGGCTACTAACCTATTCTTATTCCTAGGTATTGCTCCAAGTTTATTTACCTTATTCGTAAACTCCCATTTTATTTTAATAATGTAATAGTTACTAGGTCTTGGAACTAAAGTCCAAACCTTATTTTTATCAAATTCATTGGGTTCTTCTTGCATAGCGAAAATCTAATGCTCATATGGACTAGCTTCATATATTATTTTAGTTAGAAAAGCAAGGGTAGATTATTGCAAGTGTTTTTAAGAGAAGATCTAGTTATTAGCCTTTTTTATGTATCACATATGATGAGATCTTTAGGATGATCATTCTTATAGATTTGATCATTTTCTAATTATTATATCATTTGCTTCACCTTAAGGGTATAAGAGGTGGAACATTATTTGAATTTTCATCTATTTTTTACTTATCAGCCATCTACTTACTCTTTTCTCTAATGTCATCCTTTTTGTCCTTACAAGATCATTAATATTGTCTTTCTTTCTTTCTTGAAAAAGCTTAATGAGATTCATCAAACACTAAATGCATTAACTCTTTTACAATATCCTTTACTAGTGGTAGAATATCCTAAGAAGATTCCTTCATCTAATTTGAAATCAAACTTATTCAAGTAGTCTTTAGTGTTTATAATAAAACACTTACAATTAAAAACTATGAAAATACCATTCATCTTTTTCCACCTTGGATTACAAGCACACCTATAAGGTAAAGAAATCATTTATCCTTAGGTACCTAAATTCTATTGGGTCTTTAGGGGTTAGCATTTCTAAGTTTCTCATCATGCCTTCTAGAATGGCAATGATAAGCATGATGGCCATACATGCCATAATAGTATAAATCACCATCAAATTATGCATGGCTTTAGCTTTAGAAATAGTATGCATAATCTAATTCTTAAGTGTATGCCTTTTTTGTGCATTAAATGTACGTGTAAACCATTTGGAAATATACCCATGACTTCCAAGATGTTGGATGTGTCCATTCATTTAGACGTTTCTAAGAGGCATATGCACATTATGATAAATATTTTGGTGAAATCTAGGTGCATGCCATGCATCATATTTATGTGCATTTTTCCTTTTAGGATTATATGATTAGTACATATAGGCATGATTTTCTTATAATGGAAATAGGTCTCTTATGATAAAATTTTTATTTTCCACTATTTGCCTTGACATTTGTCTTTGCCTTTATTTAGCCTTTGGTTAGGCAACCTTTGGATGACTATATGTCCTAATGCCCTTGTCTCTCACAAATATGGTTTGTGAAGTGGAAAGAGTAGAAGAAGAGGATGCAATGTATCCTAAACCATGTTTTATATAAAGACTCCTTTGCACTTTTAGAATTAATTTCTCTTTCCTTTTAGAGAACTTTGAAATATTCTCCTTGAGACTATTGTTTTCAGCTTTAAATGACTCAACCTTCTTAGTAAGGAAATCAAAATTCTTAAGAAAATCTTTTAGTGCCTTATTTTTTTATTGAAGGGCAGATAAAGATGACTTTAAATACACATAACTCTTAGTGGTCTTAACATTGAGGTCATATAGATTTTTCTTAGAATATGAGTTCAAATGCATTTACCTTATTATCTTTCTTACTTTTAGACTCACTTGAGGAAGGATGATCTTCTTCTATATCTATGAAGTAGAGATTAGCAACTTTTTCTCATACTTATAGCTTTTATCTTATAACTCACTTATATCATCCCATGTTGTTTTGAAGGCTTTTTTTTTTTCTTCTTCTTAGTTTTATGCTTCCTTGATTAATGCTTATGCTTCTTTTGTTTTGGACAATCTATCTTGAGATGTCTTTTTTCATTACATCCATATTAGATGTTGGCTTTTGGAGCTCCTTTTCTCGTATCCCTTCCATATCTTTCCTTTCTTATTTGTTCAGAACTTCTTCACTTGTTTGATGATGAGAGCTAGTTAATCATCTTTATTGCAATCATCACTCTCATTATAAAAAGTTAGTGAAGAGGTAGAAAGGTTTTATATACATGCTTCTTTAGTCTTGAGAGCTATATCCTTATTTTTAAGATCTTCTACTCCTATTGATTTATTTTTAAAGTAATCTCATGAGCTAATAGCTTCCGTATGAGCTCATATAGAGTTTGAAACTCTAACTTGTTTGCCTCTTATGACAGTCCTCTTTGCTTCCCACTTCATTTTGGGAAACATCCTTAATAACTTTGCCATCATGTCCTTTTCGAAGTAGACTTTCCCCAATCCTTCAAGAATCCCCATAATATCTATAAACCTATTATACATCTCAATGATGGACTCATTAGATTAGTGTATAAATTATCTCAAAGGTGTGCATTTCTATCTTTTTCTTTTTTAGCTCACTTGTTTCTTAATGTTATGTTTAAAGACTATCTTAAATCTCCTTTATTGAAGTACACATCTATAGCTTGGTATATTGAGATTTTATGGAATGCATGAAATATGGCATGCATAGCCCTTTTATTCTTAAGGTTAACCTTTTTTTCTTCTGTTGTCCATTCACTATTCTTCTACAAGACTAGAACATCTCCTGTTAACTTAGTAGGAACTTATTTTTCCTTCTCCAACAATGCAAGATCTATGGTCTCATTATCTAGGAAGATCTCTATCCCATTCTTTAGTAGGCATAATGATCACCCTTAAAAAATGATAACTTATGGATTGATTAAGATTCTTTTTGGCTTGTCATTATATCTTTACTCTTCACACTTAAGCTTGATTGAAGAGACTAGCTCTTATACCACATGTTATCTTAAGATGCCCTAAAAAGGGGGGGGAGGGGTAGGGGGTTAAATAGGGTAGTGGCAAGTTTAAAATCTTTTTTTAAGAATATAGAATATAATCGATTACATAAAGACACCAAATCTTAAATGTTTGTCTCAAACTAAATCTTAAATGTTTGTCTCAAACTAAGCCTATAACCTCTTCTCTATATTCGCTAAAGATTTCCACTAAGTAATAGCTTCTAGGTGCTATTGAAAGCCTTTACATAAATGAATTTACACATGTACCACTTAAGCCTTTACAAGGTGAATTTTTAGGTACCACCTAAAAGCTTTCCATAAAATGTTTATAGGCATTATTCAAGCCTTAACCCAATATTGTTTGCAAATACTATCTTAAACTTTTCATAAAGAATTGGTTAAAAGGTTATATGTCTAACCTAAAAGTTTTTCTTACATAAGAAGTACAAGTAATGTGGAAAGAATATTCTCACACTCAAACCCTTTTATAATAAGATGTTAACTTTTTGAATTGCTTAAGTGAGTTGAAGATTGATTTTGATGATGCAGTAATAATAGTCTTCTTTTATTTTAAAAGAATAACTTTCATAAGCTCTTAAAGAACCTTTAGTTTAAACAATTATAGTTTTGAACCATTACAAAAATTGTGATAGATAGCCACAGTTTTCTAGCTATGACATACAAATTCATGGCCAATTCATTGCATTAACTACAAAAGTTAGCTTTTGTGACTATATATAATTTTCATAAATTGTTTAGCTGCAAAAATTACTCACTTATAGTAGATTGTTCAAATTTGTTATGATATTTCAATGTTGTGGTAATACTCTCATTTAACCATAATGTTCTAGCCATAACAAAAAAACCATAGCTAATTTATTGCATTAGCTACAAAAGCTAGTTCCTTATGATATATATAATTTTCATAAATTGACTAGCCACAAAAATTAATTGCTTGTAACAAATATTTAAAATTTGTTATGATATTTTAATGTTGTAGCAGTACTCATCATTAAGTTATAATGTTCTAGCCACAATAGAAAAAACCATAGCTAATTCATTGCATTAGCTACAAAAGCTAGTTCCTCATAATTATATATAATTTTTGTAAATTTACTAGTCATAAAAATTAATCACTTGTAGCAAATTTTTAAAAATTGCTATGATATTTTAATCTTATGGCAACACTCATTATTTAGTTATAATGTTCTAGCCACAATAGAAAAACCATAGTTAATTCGTTGCATTAGCTACAAAAGCTAGTTCCTCATAACTATATACAATTGTCATAAATTGACTAGTCACAAAAATTAATCACTTAAAGCAAATATTTAAAATTTGTTATGATATTTTAATATTGTGCAACACTTATCATTTAGCTATCATGTTCTAGCCACAGCAAAAAACCATAGTTAATTCATTGCATTATCTACGAAAGCTAGCTCCTTGTAACTATATATAATTTTTGTAAATTATCTAGTCACAAAACTTAATCACTTGTAGCAAATATTTCAAATTTGTTATTATATTTTAATATTGTGGCAATACTCATCATTTAGCTACAATGTTCTAGTTACAACAAAAAACTCTAGGTAATTGAATTAATTAGTCACAAATATTAAAATATCATAGCAATAGCAATAATATAATTTTAGTACTTGTCACGTAAACCAATTAATGAAAAAAGGTTAATATATAGCTACTATAGTTTTTTATTTATGGTAAAATAATATTATTTAAATTAAATTTATCATGAATTATATTATGTGTAACTATAGTTAATATTATATCTCTTATAGCTAAATGATTACAAGCTTTACAACCACTATATTAGATCCTTTTAGCTAAATTTTTTAGTTTTTTTTTTATTGATTAAAAAAGTTTGAGAACTATATTAGTCGATACTTTAAATTAATAAATCTAAAACATAAAATAAAACAATATAAATTTTTTAAAAATATCTCATGCATATAACAATACAAATCCTATTTTGTCTTCTCATGAAGATATTTTATGTCAAAATGTAATCATATACAATTGAGTTTTTATTTTATTTCTAACAAAATTTTTTGAAAGCATAATGTACTTATAAGCAAATTAAATATTATATTTTCTAAATCTTTTCTTTTTATCTAACTTTAATGTAGACAAATAGTTTAATGAACAACTTTCTTTTAAAGTTGACAAATAACTATAATGAAATGGTACAACTAGTAAATAACAATACATATTTTTCAAATTGGCAAAAATGTTTTTAGTTTAATATTTAATTAATTGTGCTATTTCAAAAATCATTTAAAAATTAATAAATGAATAAAAGCTATCTAAGCACTCAAATATGTTAAGGGGGCAATTTGAGTTGTGAATATATGCTTCTAAATTATGCCTTCAAATTATTGTTTCATATACTATAAGATACTCAAGCCAAATGACAAACATTTCATATTGTACAAATAAGCTCTTAAAAACCTCTTTTCCCATAAGTTTATGAGCAATTGTGCCTACAAAATTATTGATAAATAAGCAAAAAGTTGTTGCCTCAAAATTAGTTAATTACAAGTACCTAATAAAACAGTAACATCAATAAAACAAGTCAATCAGTCTAGCAAAAAGCATAAAACTAGCAGAAGGACAAGTAGTAGAGATGACAACTACACTAATAAAAAAACAAAATGGTAGAAGAAAATCTACATACTAGCAAAAACACCTATACTAATAGAAAATGGACCACCACAATCAGAACTCAGAGAAGAAAACGACAATCAAAGAGGACCATAACAAAGTAAACAACTAAAAGAATTATGAGATTATTGAAAATCTTAATGAAACAAATATGGCTAAACAAATTTGATGATGGACCTTAAACTCTTGCAAGCAATTAACAAATATATGAAAACATGTCTAAATACCTAAAGTTAAAATAAATAATTGAAGTACAAGAATAAGGAATATATAAATAAATGAATAACAAATATTCTTTTTAGTACCTTTGATACATTATTTAATCCATAGTCATCCTACAACAATAAATCTTCTTCATTTATATTCAAACTACCTTCTATATCCTCTTCAACTAAAAATTCATCCATGGGATCTATGTTAGCAGTAAACTCATTCATATCACATCTCTCTAAATTCAATAAGTCATCATACTCATCAATTGCTAAAAACTCTTGAGAAAAATGATTGTTGATGTTGGCCCTAGGCACCAAGAAAGGGGGGGTTGAATTGGTGTATAAAAATTAAAATTGGAAAGAGAGAGGAGAAATGATATGAGAGGAAACACAAGATTTATAGTGGTTCAGGTATAATTAACCTTACGTCCACTCCCCAATTCTTCGAAATTAGGTATTCCACTATCTTTCAAAGGTGTTTTCAAGTTTACACCAAACTTTTACACTTGTGTTTTGAAGGCTCACACAACAACCTATACACTTGTGTTTTTAGGCTTACACAACAATCTTCACAACTTGTGTTTTAACAGGCTCACACAATAACCTCTCTTAGTGTTTTAACAGGCTCACACTATAACCTATTTCAGATATTGTTTATGCTCACACCTAATAATGACTTAAAGAACAGAAAAGAGTGAGTAGCAAAATTGCAAGAGTTTGGGTATAAAGTTATTAATTCTCTTGCATTTGCATCTATTTGGTGAGGTATTTATAGCCTTTACCCACCAAAGACACGTTGCAATAAAACTGGTACAAAATCATCAAAGTGTGCTAGATAGAATTTCGCATTAAATGCTTGACAGTAATGTTTCGTGGTCGCTACTACTCATTTGCGGTCGCAAATTCCAAATTCCAAAAGGAAAACCCCATTTGTGTCTAATGGCTAGTCCACGTGGCAACTTCTAATTAGTTTACCATAAAAATATAGCCATTGTCTTTCACCTACTCTTAAAAGTAGCGGTCGCGATTTATTTTGTATAAGACGCGACTCTGAATGCGAATTCCACTATAAAAAGTGTTCATCTTCTTATTTTGGGTTCGCGATCACTACCAACAAGTTCCTATCACGATTTTTTACTTCCAATGGTTACCTAGCACGCTTGTCAAACTGCAATTATGGACTTGATTGCATCTTGAGTTACTTTAAAATTTGCAGTCGCAATTGAGGCAAGCTTTACATCGCGAATTTGTCTGTCACTTTTAGAGTTCATCCTTTGGGTGAGTCGCGATCGAGAATGACTTCGCGATTTCATCTGTCACTTTTAGAGTTCATCCTTTGGGTGAGTCGCGATCGAGAATGACTTCGCGATTTCATTTGTCTGACCTTAGAGTAAGTCTTCTAATGGATTGCAATCGCGAATCTTAGATTGAGGGCGTGATTTAAAAGTTACTTCACTTTCTTTAAAGATTAAGATTTGTATCCAACTTCTAACTTAAAGACTTACATAAAAATTGCAAAACAACACTAAATAGAAACATTAAAAATGATCAATCCCCTTTGTCAAGATCTAAAGAGGCCTAAGGCTTAGGGTTAACTACCCTGGTCTAACAATCTCCCCCTTTTTATTTTGACAACTTAGATTGATCCTTAAGTGAAAAAGATGCAGGAAAGTGAAGTTAGATTGTAATATGATTCAATGAACACTTATGACAAAATTTACTAAGTATATCATTCATTCAATCAAAGGTGAAGTTGATAAAATAATAAGTATGTTGCTCCCTTTCAACTTATGCTATAGTTATTCTCAAGTTATTTCATTATTTTCTCCCTTTCATAATCTCTCCCCCTTTGGCAAGATAAAAAATAGGGTATATAAGGAAAAAAAAGAAATTCATGCATAAGAATTGATAAGGAGCAAACATAATGTAATGGATAAAAGAATAAACATCAATCACATAAGATAGCAATGTTTGCAAAGAAATAAGTTTTATTTATATATTCATAATGGTGAGATCACAATATTTGTAAAAAAAAAACATAAGGAAAGTGAAAACAAATACAAAAGATCCCTAATCTAAAGTAGTGGAGAATCATCTCCCGAAAATGGTGTACTTGGCACTTGTTGTTCTCCATCGGCTTCGTCTCCATCCTCTATGTCATCTTCATTGCCATCCCCATCTTGCATATCTTTAAATTTGGTGAAGTTCGAAAGATGGCAAAGAGGAACTCCTAGTTTCTCTTGGAGATCCACCATATTGCTGTGAAGATGTGAAAGGAAGAGGAACCTTCTCTTCATCATCCTCATAAGCTTATCCAACTTGCAATCAATGGTGGCAAGGGATAACTTAGACTTTGGTTTCGATTGAGAAGGAGGGACTTGAATGTTACCTTCTTCGATTTGAAGACTATTTCGCTTGGAAGCTTGGGAGGCTTCCATCTTCTTCGCACTGATGGCACCAAAGGTGTAGATGTATGTGTCCAGATGGATTGCCTTGGCATTAATGAGATAGGTTAGGTCAAGGAAGTCTTGATAGGGAAGGCGCTTCTTGGTGAGGAATTTCTCTTTTTCCTTATCAAGTGCTCCAACAAAGCGGTAGATGGCTATTATGTGAAAAGGTAAGAGAAACTGGCTTTTAGGTTTTGTACTCATTTGGATCAATTGATCCACAAGGTAACAACTAGTTTGTATAGGTTGGTTCTTAACAAGGCAAAATAAGAATGCTAAGTCCTTCTGTGAACCCTATCATTACCATCACCTCTTGCATTGACGGAGAAAGTGATGATGCGATGAAGGATCCACAGGGGTAGGGTTTTGATGTGTTTGGATAAGGAGGAGCGGGGTCGTGTTTGGTTTTGATGGATATCTCCAACCAAAATTCAGAGTAGATGACATCGAGTGTGGAGATGATGAATGGGATGTGTTCATAATTGGTTGAAGGTGATGTAGAAGGGGTCGCCGAAGACCCAAAACACCAACCCGCATTGGCCCATTCTAGAATCAAATTTCAGCTTAATTGCATGATGCATATGAACTTGCGTACAACCTCCTCGTATCTTGGTTCATCTCGAAAGATGGATTCATTCCAGCCTAAATTGGAGAGAAAGGCATAAATCTCTGTATTAATACCCAATGTCTCCAACATGAAAGTTGATGGAATTTTGTTCGGGAGAATTACTTTGGAGGAGTTCACCTTGAATCTCTCTTTTTCCTCCTTGGTGATTCCCTTCATAAGATGAAGGGCAGGAGCTGTAGAGGGCTAAGCCACTGTTTTGCCTTTGTCAGCCTTAGAGAATTTCTTGGGAGCCATAACAAGAAAGAGGAAGAAAGCTTGAGAGATTTTTTAAGAGAGAAGTGTTTGGAAGTGAAGTGAGGAAAACACTGTTGAAGGGGGGTATTTATAGGCTTAAAGGGGTGCAAAAATGGTCATAAACAACTAAAAATGAATTGAATGAAGAGAGGAAATGATTGGCAATCAAATCACTTAATTACCTAGGTGGTTACTTTAATTTGCGTCTGAGAAATCAGAAGTCGCGATCACAAATTTTGAAAAATGTGAGTAACGAATAAATTTTTCTCAGGAAAAGGCATGTCAACGGTCATATTTTTGAAAAACCGACCAAAATTCGTGATGGAGAGCAATTTTCGCGATCGCAAATTGACATTTGAGAGCTGGGTGAAGTTGACTTGTAATTCGCGATCGTGAAGAAGAAATAACGACCGCGAATTATGAGTCAACAATGATAAGTATGAGAAAATTTTGAAAACATGTGATCAACTAGAAATAAATAATAAACATATTCATACAATCATCACTCATGCATAACATACATAACGATCAATCATAGGATCAAAATTTTCACTTTAGGGAACTACCATCAAGCATTCCCAATTCTCTCTTAATGAAGTTCATACTTTCTTCATTTAGAGGTTTAGTGAAAATATCTGCAAGTTGATGATTTGTGTCAATAAATTCTAACACAACATAACCCTTTTGCACATGATCTCTAAGAAAATGATATCTAATATCTATGTGCTTACTTCTAGAGTATTGGATGGGATTTTTAGAAAGATTAATAGTACTTGTGTTATCACATTTGATAGGAATATGATCAACTACTTTGCCAAAATCCTTCAATTGTTGTTTCATCCAAAGAACTTAGATGCAACAATAACTCGCCGTCACATACTCGACTTCTGTGGTAGAAAAGGCAACTGATACTTGCTTTTTACTAAACCATGAAACTAGGCATTCACCTATGAATTGGCAAGTCCTGGAAGTGCTTTTTCTATCTAGCAAGCTACCCATATAATTTGCATCTGAATACCTTATGAGACTAAATGAAGAATCCCTAGGATACTATAACCCTAAGTGTATTGTGCCATGCAAATACTTAAAGATCCTTTTAACAACATTCAAATGAGATTCTCTAGGGGACGATTGAAACCTAGCACACATGCAAGCACTAAACATGATATCCGGTCTTGAAGCAGTAAGATAGAGTAAAGATCCGATCATACCTCGATATCTCTTTTCATCTACTTCTTTACCCAATTCATCCTTATCTAGTTTGATGGTACTGCTCATTAGAGTTTTAGCTACTTTGCAACCATACATTTCAAATTTCTTTAGCATTTCCTTTGTATATTTGGCTTGGTTGATGAAGATACCTTCCTTGGATTGCTTGATTTGTAGACCAAGAAAGAATTTGAGCTCTCCCATCATGCTCATTTCAAACTCCCTAGTCATACACTTAGCAAAATCCTTACAAAGAGATTCATTAGTAGCACCAAAGATAATATCATCAACATAGATTTGAACGATTAATGTATCATGCTTTTGTTTTTTTGACAAAAAGTGGGGTGTCCACCTTTCCTTTCTCAAAATCATTTTTCAAGAGAAATGAACTAAGCTTTTCATATCAAGCTCTTGGAGCTTGTTTCAATCCATATAAGGCTTTGTTCAATGTGAAAACATGGTTTGGAAAACAATGAGACTCAAAATTAAGAGGTTGTTCAACATAGACTTCCTCCTCTATAATGCCATTCAAAAAAGCACTTTTCACATCTATTTGAAAAATTTTAAAATTCATATGACATGCAAAAGCTAAGAGAATCCTAATGGCCTCTAGTCTTGCAACGGGGGCAAAGGTCTCATCATAATCTATTCCTTCCTCTTGGTTGTACCCTTTGGCAACCAATCTAGCCTTATTTCTAGTAATGAGACCTTGCTCATCTAACTTGTTCCTAAATACCCACTTAAAACCTATAATTAGGTATTCCTTAAGCCTAGGGACAAGTTCCCATACCTTGTTTCTCTCAAATTGATTGAGTTCTTCTTGCATAGCAAGTACCCAACACTCATCATCAAAAGCCTCATCAATTGACTTTGGCTCAAGTTGAGAAACAAATGCAAGATTATTATTTAAGAGTTGAGATCTAGAACTTACGCCCTTAGAAGTATCACCAATGAATAAGTCCTTGGGGTGATACTTGGAGAATCTCAAATCTTTAGGTAAATCTTGTCTTGGCTCATTTTCTTATTGATGTTGATGTTGGTCTTCATCTACTCTTGATGAATCACCTTCTTCCTTTTCTTTATCAATTCTTCTTGTAGAATCATCTAATTCCAGCTCTTCAAGATCACCTACAAGATTATTAAAATACCTTTTCCAAGATCAAGTTTACTAGATTCATAAAAAACAACATTCATAGATTCTTCAACTACCATTGTATTTTTGTTAAAGACTCTATATGCTTTACTTGTGGTGGAATAACCTAAGAAGATTCCTTTATTTGTTTTGGAATTGAATTTCCCAAGATTATCCTTGGTGTTCAAAATATAACACTTACATCCAAATACTCTTAGGTATGAAATTTTGGGTTTTCTACCATTCCAAAGCTCATAAGAAGTGTTATTAAGAATGGGTCTTTTGAAAACTCTATTTACAATATAACATGAGGTATTAATGGCTTCGGCCCAAAAGTAATTTGGTAAGGAATACTCATTGAGCATTGTCCTAGCCATTTTTACCAAAGTTCTATTTTTACTTCTACAACACCATTTTGTTGTGGTGTTCTATGAGTTGAAAATTATGAAAAACTCCATTCTCCAAACAATAATTTTCAAATGATTCATTTTGAAATTCATTTCCATGGTCACTTCTAATAGAAGATATGAAGTAACCTTTTTCATTTTGAACTCTTTTTGCAAAACTTTTAAAAGCATCAAATGAATCATTCTTATGAGCTAGAAAGGATACCTATGTGAACCTAGAATAGTCATCTATAAGGACTAGTGCATAATGTTTTCCACCTAAGCTAGCACTTCTAGTAGGTCCTATTAAGTCTATATGGATAAGTTGAAGTGGTCTAGATGTACTTACAACATTTTTGGCCTTGTGAGAGGCATGGTGTTGCTTTCCCATTTGGCATGGACCACATGTCTTGTCCTTGGAGAAATTTAGCTTGGGAAGCCCTTCCACTAACTTTCCTTTGGATAGGCTTTGAAGAAGATCCATGTTTGCATGTCCAAGCCTTCTATGCCACAACCAAGCTTCATTGATCAAAGGCATAAGACACTTAAAAAATTGATTAGCCAAATTGTCTAAATCAATTGAGTAGGTATTGCCTTTCCTTTCACCCTTAAAAATAACTTCATCATCCACTAAAGTGGTGACTTGGCATTCTCTAGGATCAAAGGTGACCTTATTAACTTTGTCACATAATTGACTTACACTTAACAAATTATGTTGTAAGCCGTTAACTAAAAGAACATTATCAATTAAAGAACATCCATTCTTACCAATGGTTCCAATGCCAATTACCTTACCCTTGGAATTGTTACCAAATATGACATCTCCACCCTCTTTTTCTTTTAATGTCGTGAATAGCTTTCTATTTCCAATCATATGCTTCGAACATGCACTATCCATATGCCAATTACTTGATTTGGTGGTTGTCACATTCCCCTACATAACAAAAGTGAGTTACCTTTTCTTAGGTACCCAAGCATACTTGGGTCTTAGGGGGTTAGAGTTTAAAGGGTCCTCTAATTTGAGGTGAGCCTTTCTAAT